>JAJJMJ010020765.1:0-35970 GCA_022059055.1 Vitis cinerea | reverse complement strand
GGGGGGGTGGGGGGGGGGGGGGGGGGGGGGGGGGGGGGGGGGGGGGGCATCGATGAGAAATACAATTCTAAGTGAAAAAGGCAAAGGTTACTTTGAGTTGCCTCAATAAGAGAGTAGGTCAGCTCCCTCCGTACTAGCTTGCCTAATGGGAGCAAGTGCCCCATAAATGGAATAATTGCATTCCCTTCAGTAGAACCCAACAGGGTGCTGCAGCCCCATGAAGATGCCCTAATCCTAACATTAGGGATCAACGATTTTGATGTAAGGTGGGTCTTAGTTGATCCAGGCAGTTTGACCGACTTGTTGCAGATGTTCCTCTTCAAATAGATGGGATTCCCACCACCCACTCTAGAAAATCCTGGATGGATACTATCGAGATTCAATGGATCTTCAACCACCTCTTTGGGGCATATCGTGTTGCCCTTCCAAGTAGTGCTAATTATCCAAAATGTGCAGTTCTTAGTGGTGGAAGACTTGTCCCCTTTCAATACCATCATAGGATTCACATGGCTACATGGCATGAAGGCAATCCCCTCTACATACCATCAAATGGTAAGTTACCTAACTGAGGACGGATAGATAAACCTCTTTGGCAGCCAGCTGGCTGCATGCGAGTGTTATCAAATAGCACAGGAAGCTGGATTCAACAACGATAATGAGAAGCCTACAAAACCAGCGGGCACGATGGAACAATAGCAATTACAGAGCCCGACGGAGAGAGATCCGTTGGTAGCTGACCCCCTACAGTTCATACATCTTCAGAGGAAAGTGATCACTTTACCTATGTCATCTCCCTTTTAACACTAGAAAAGGTACGAGCCCTCGAAGGAGTACTTCAGCAGAACAATGACGTCTTCTCATAGACGCATTTTGATATGCTCGAGATCCACCCATCCATAGCCTCGCATCGGCATAATGCCATGCCCTCATCACGGCCTATTCAGCAGAAAGTTTGACGCTTCCATCCGGATAGACAGAAGATCATTCAGGCTGAAGTCGACAAGTTGCTAGCAACTGGGTTTATTAGAGAAGTTGAGTATCCCGATTGGTTGGCAAATGTGATTGTGGTCCCAAAAAAAGGAGAAAAATAGCGAGTCTGTGTCGATTACACTAACTTGAATGACGTCTGCCCAAAAGATAGTTTTTATTTGCCCCGGATAGATTAGATAGTAGATTCCACTGCTAGACATGGAATGCTCTCCTTCTTAAATGCTTTTTTCATGTACCACCAAATTCCTATGTACTAACTAGATGAAGACGAATTCGCCTTCATAACACCACACAGACTCTATTGCTACAAAGTCATGTCGTTTAGGCTCAAGAACGCTGGAGTCACTTACCAAAGATTGATGACAAAGATCTTCAAACCTTTAATCGGACAAACAATAGAGGTGTATATTGACAACATTATGGTGAAGAACAGAACTAGGAATGAGCATGCCCAACATTTAGAAGAAATCTTTCACTTGATGAGAGGATACAACATGAAGCTTAATCTGGCCAAATGAGCATTTGGTGTCAGCATAGGCAAATTCTTGGGATTCATGGTTACTCAAAGGGGCATAGAAGTCAATCCGGACCAGATCAAAGCTGTTATGGAAACATTCGCCCCAAGTTGCAAAAAGGAGCTGCAATGCCTCACAGGTCGTTTGGCCGCACTAGGGCGCTTCATAGCCCGATTTATAGACAATTTAAGATCTTACTTCCTCACGTTGAAAGAGGCTAACAAGACAGGGTGGATGAGTGACTGTAAGCTTGCATTCAAGGAGATTAAATGCTACCTCACACATCCACCCATTTTGAGCAGCCCTCAACATGGTGAGCAATTGTACATGTATCTAGCAGTATCTGATTATGTTGTCAGCTCCATTCTATTTCGCTGCATAAAAGACAAGGAGCAAAGGCCCGTCTACTACGTAAGCAAAGCAATGGCTGACGTGGAAACCCAGTACTCAAAGATGGAGCAAACAACCTTGGCCTTGAGGAGTGCTGTACGAAAGCTCTACCCCTATTTTCAAGCCTATCAAGTGACTGTACTCACGAACCAACCGCTTAGAAGCATTTTCCACAAACCTGACTTATTAGGAAGAATGCTAAGATGGGTCATTGAACTTAGTGAGTACGAGATTAAACATCGGGCCAAGCTGGCAATGAAGGGGCAGGTGATGGCTGACTTCATAGCTCAAACCCCTCAGAAACTTCAGCAGTCTACAAGCTCTCCCAAGGGGTGGTGGATATTGCACGTCGACAGGGCCTCTTGGGTCTCGGGGTTCGGAATAGATTTGCTTTTACGATCACCAATCGAAGAGCAACTAGAACAGGCTATCCGGCTTGGGTTTCCAACCTCTAATAACGAAGCCGAGTATGAGACCCAACCTATTCGAATTGGGCCTTGCTCTTGCTCTGTCAGCATCTAAGCTCGAAATGTGCAATGACTCCCAACTAGTTGTTGGGCAGGTTCAAGGGGCGTACGAAGCCAATAACGGACGCATGGCTTAATACCTTTCTAAGGTATGAAATACCTTGGATAAATTAAGCAAGTGGACCATCAAGAGAATCCTCCACACAAAAAACGTACAAGCCAACGCCTTGGCTGGAATAGTTGCTACACTTTCTATAAAGGGAGTAGCATTACTGCTCGTCCACCTCCAAACTACTTCATCAATTACAGTCACACCTGTATACAACACCAATTAAACAAATGTTGGTTGGATTCACGAGATTGAGACCTACCTTCAGATAAGGGATCTACCTAAAGAAAGCAAATAAACACACAAGATCCAGGTGCAAGCTGCCTGCTTCACTCTAATTGGGGAGAGCCTCTACAAGCGATCCTTTGGAGGTTCGTACCTCAGGTGTTTAAACAACGTGGAGGCACAATATGTATTAGCAGAACTACATAAGGGTGTATGTGGCAATCACATAGGGGGGCGAACTTTGGCACATCGTGCTCATTCGCAAGGGTACTATTGGCCCACCATGAAACAAGATACTGAAGACTACATCAAGAGGTGTGACCGGTGCCAAAGGCACTTCCCCATTCCTTGCATGCCATTTGAGGTCCTCAATCCGGTCACAAGCCCTTGGCCATTCGCACAATGGGGAATGGACATAGTTGGCCTCCTGCCTGTCATTGCCGCTCAGAAAAAATTTCTGCTCGTGGCCACCGACTATTTCAGTAAATGGGTAGAGGTAGAAGCTTATGCCAACATCAAAGACAAAGATGTTTCCAAGTTCGTTTAAAAAAACATCGTCTATCGGTTTGGAATCCCGTAAGCAATTGTAGCTGATAACGGACCACAATTTGATAACATCACGTTTAGAACCTCCTATTCAAAGCTAAAGATAAAAAATCTATACTTCACACCACGATACCCTCAAAGCAATGGGCAAGTGGAAGCAACAATCAAAACTCTGCTCTTTATGCTAAAAAAAGAGCTAGAAAAAGCCAAATAAAGATGGGTGGATGAACTACTCAGAGTTCTATAGGCCTACCGAACGACGCCCGAATGACTAACAGGGAACACTCCCTTTGCTCTTACCTATGGGATGGATGCAATTATCCTAATAGAAATAGGCATGCCCACAGCTCGGACTACCGTCCAAGACTAGAGGGATAAGAATCTGGAACTTGAAAGACACCTGGATTGGGCAGACGAGGCAAGAGGAAGTGTAGCCATCCGAATGGCGTCCTATCAACAAAGAGCTATTGCTCATTACAATCGGAAAGCCCAACCATGTGCCTTTAAGATTGGGACTCTGGTCCTTAAAAAGCTCTTTAAGAACACGGTCGAAAAGGGAGTTGGGAAACTTCAGGCAAATTGGGAAGAACCCTACATTGTGTCTAAGGTCGGAGATTCGGGGGCTTACCACCTACAAACACTAGACGGAACACCCCTGCTCCGCCTATGGAATGTATATAACTTGAAGCAATACTATCAATAAATTGAACAAAAAGAAAGAAGCTTCAATAAGAAGACACAAGTAGAATAAAAGGAATATGCATTAATAGGTGTGAAGTGCCATTACAATCCAGGCAAAGCAAGATAGAAGAAGGAAAAAGTACAAAAGTGTCAATCACTACCCATCAGAGGGACCAGCTGCATCCGAATTTTTGTCTCCTTAGGCCGAGCCGCTAACTGTCGCTTCTTCTTCTTCATCAAAAGGATAGCTAGGGATATCTTGTGTGATGTCGTTCTTTCTCATGCAGCATTGGTATCCAAAGAAGAACATCTCATCAACTCACTCCTGATAATCTTTCTCCAACTCCTTTTTTTCAGCAATAAACCAAACTTAGAGCTCCTCAAGCTCTTTTTTCTGAGCCTCGAATGTTGCCCGAAGCTCCTTTAACTCCTTCTTCAGTTGGTATCTCTCCTGTTTAGCATCTTTGCACTTGGCCTCTTTAGCCTCTTTTTCCTCTCCCATCCGACAAGCCTTAACCTTCGTTGCTTGCATCTCCTCCCCTAACTTCTTCAGCAGCTTCTTTACATCTGCAGTGGCTTTTTGGATAGTGGCCAACTCGTTCTCTACCCACACAAGCTAAGCGCTGAGTTCTTCATTGTTATCTATCTGCTGGTTAAGAAATGCTCGTATGCTCTCTGTGACTTCTAGCAGTTTGAGGAGCGAGCTTTGCTGTCGCATCAAATTATGGATAGTAGCCACCCCCTAAAATAGCATTGAATTAAGTGTCAAAGTCGGATGTTAGGTAAACTTGGGTAAAAAGGGAGCAAACCTTACCACTTCCATCGTCTCCTCGGTAGTGTACTTCTGCATCGGATAAGTATATTGAAGTACAGACTCCAAAGTGCCATGGGAGGGGTGAACCATGCCAGCAAGGCGAGGGTCGCCGGGTAGCTCAACAAAATGATGACGGGTGAAAGGAAAGAAGGCATTTATGCCTTATGCTGGAGGCTCGGGCGCAGTAAAGCAAGTAACTATCTTCAATAACACCGTTATATCTTCCCAACTTGAAGGAATGATCGAAGCGTCTCTCTCATTAGCATTGCCACCCGAGGTGGCTGCAGGAGTCCCATCTTCCTCCAGGCAAATGTCATCGACAGAAAGACTTGCAACTAGTTCCTACCGAGTCTCACAACATCAGAAGAGGGCATCTGCACCATGGGGGCATCTAGAATTGACTCATCACAAGAAACCTCCAGGCGAGTCTTCTTAGCAGGTGGAAGTGCTTCAGAAAGGCACCTACACTACCTTTCCTTGAAACCAACCCTCAGGTTCAGAGCCATCTGTGCTTCTTCTTCCTTTTCTTTCTCTTCTTCTAGCTCAAGGATAATTTAGGGCACCACTAACTTAGGCTCCCAGGTCGGACTGACTTCCACCGAAGGTGATCTGATTGAGTCTTGGTTGGTACCGACGTTTCCAGAAAGTGAAAGAGAAGAAAGAGATAGAGATAAGTCCAAGGTCTGCTCAGCAGGTTAAGGAGTGGACTTCTTTTTGGAAAGGGAATGAGCAGTAGAGCTGGTGGTCGGACGACCTATGCTAGGGGCCTATCTCAGGGTCCCCTCTTGACGTTTTTTCTCTATTTGTTCAAGTCAGTCCTACTTTGCCTTCGCGTCTGCTGTCCGGGCTTCCTCATAAGAAGGGAGATCATTCAACATGTGGTGTTCACCGGACACCAACACTCTAGGCGCAAAACAAGGAAGGGTGGGGATAATGTATGACTGAGAGTCTCGGACCACTACTTGCAAATTCTGATCAGTCAGTAGGGTCTCATGATGATGCTCACTATCAGAAATCACAAATAACTTGTTCAGTCGGTCAAAGAAAGTCTTCTCCACCCACTCTACTAGCCGACCTCTCTTCCTATTTCTTGTAAATACTCCAAGTGATGCTCATCAGCAACAATCCAATAATTATAAAGAAAATGACAAGAGAACAACAATCTTCTCTACCCGGAATCCCCAACGAACGACATGGTTCAAATCCTGGAGCCGGATGCTCATATGAACCAGCCCAAGGGCCCGAAACAACAAAGTGTCCTTTTGTCGCGCCCTTAGTGGAATCTGGAAGTTTGGTCGCCAACTGAAGTGACAGAATATGAGCAAACAAACTGAAAACTTCTTTTTGACTCATCTTGATTGTATAGACAAACAAAACCTCCAGCAAAGAAAGGTCCAAGTGGTATAGCATATTCAAAATGCTACACCCCATCAGTATCCTAACTGCGTTCAGATGGAGGAAGGCTGGGGAAATCTTTGTAAAGTGGAGAAACTACTTGAAAAGGAAAGGAAGAGGAAAACAGAGCCCAATATTAAATTGCTCCTTGTTGAAAACGATAGCGTTAAAGGACTCATGTTCAATTGACACGGGACTGCCATTCATCAAACGAATAGCAAACTCGTACGGCACGCGGAAGCGCTCCCTAAACTCTTATTTAGTTAGGAGTTCGGTAGGCTTCTCCTCATTCATCTGTCCGACACCTTCTCTTGGTCGAACACTTTTCTTGACTTTACTAGCCACACTGGTATAAGCAGCACCCCTTCACGTTGACATGCTGAAGCAGTGGGCCGAGTAAGACCTGCACGACACAATGACTAAACATTAGAAAGCAGTCACTCGACCCTCCTGTTTGTAAGCAATACTTCAGTTGTGCAGGGGCCAGCCTACATTGGCTCAAAGCCCATACCTGAACAGAGTCCTTAGCTCAGCTTGCAGGGTAGACCCCAACCAAGGGTCTCCCCCTTAACTATACTCCACATGGGTCCTGAATCAAACAAAAGTGAAATCATGAAGAGCAAATGTCACCAGACCTATCACTGGCTGCAATCTCTCTTCCCTAGAGAAGTACCAGTACAACCCTACATTCTATACATCATAGTGCCTATATTGTGTCCTACAAAACCACAAACTCAAAATAATCCCCAATAGCAACTAAATATGGCAGAAGAAGTAAAAATCCAATATGAGGGAACAAAGCCTTACCAAAACTCAAAAGGAGCAACGTTGGCAAAAAGTGAGATTTCCTAAGCCACTAGGAAAAATAGCAGGACCACTAGGAAGATGGATAACCATCGGAGATGCGACGAGGCAGAATATAAGTGTCATCATGAAGGTAAACAGCGAGGCGACGGGAAAACGGTAATTGAACATAGGATGGAGAGGGGATAATGGCGAGAGAAAAGAAAACCTTGGAGACAAGAAACGTCCAAATGAATTCCAAAAGGTCTGGGGTCCCCTATTTATAGAGGACAAAAACCCTAGGGATCCTAAAAGACAGCTGTCAGGCAGAACACCTCAAAGCAACACGCCGCTTGACAAAATGCCTCAACTGGAGTATCCCTCATATAAGCAATTGGCACATCTCTTGCCCACACTGGGGGGGCTTCAAAAGAAAGTCTTAGCCCATCCATCTCTACTCGGACACAACTGCACGTGTTGAAAGGGGCATTGTTGGGGCCTTATCCCACGTGTCCACCCACGAGTACATCCACGTGTCTATCAATGTGGCATTACCCAGCTGGGCCATCTGACAGTTCTTCATCACTACTCGGACAACTTTCAAGGCACCTGGGGGAACATTCTGTCCAAACCATTTGCATCACTAAGCAACTTGCA
The DNA here is from genome assembly GCA_022059055.1 of Vitis cinerea. NCBI lineage: Eukaryota > Viridiplantae > Streptophyta > Magnoliopsida > Vitales > Vitaceae > Vitis > Vitis cinerea. The sequence continues at coordinate 28,398 of JAJJMJ010020765.1, read as the reverse complement.
TCCCCCTGATAGCCTTAAATCTTCTCTGATATGTGAGGCCCTAGTTAGTTAACACCAGATTGATTGATAGGATCCTTCCCATCCTCACGTCTACTTTAGTAGACAAGCACGTCAAGTCTCAGGTCATCAGCAAGATTGAAAGGATGACAAGCTATGTCATGACACGTTGTCTGACACAACCCCCAACCGTCCTACAAATATGATGATTGTCTTGTCACTATTGCTTAATCATCACTACAATGACCAACTCAGCACTACTGAGCCCCTCTCCACCTTTGAACACTATAAAAACCCTACTATAATAGAACAGAAAATGGGGGACACCGTGAGTTCTATGATCTCTTTCTCTCTCTCTCTAAGGGTTTCCATTCTTCCTAATGTTTGACTTAGGCTTCGGAGGGTGCGTCCGGACAACCCGTCCGAACATCTTTGTGTAGGGAAGTAGGGAACCCAGATTCTAACACCGAAACGGGAGCTGTCACTACCAACCCAAAGGGAGGAATCCATTCTTAGTTGACTTGGTATCAACACCAAGCCATCAAGGACCAAGACACAACATTCTTGTCTGCCATATTCTCAAACAACTCAAATGTTGTATTTATCTCTCCTAGCGTAACATACCCATTAAATATTATATTCCAACTAATAGCATCTCTACTTGGCATTTCATCAAAAGCCTTGCTCACATTTTCTTGATCCACATGGGCATAAATTAGTTTCAACTATTAACACAAACAACATAGATTTTAGCTAATTACAAACCAAACTGATATATCACCCCCAGTAGTTATAATTTCATTCATTAATTGTCCTCCCATTTCCACATCTCTTTTTTGACACAACCCATAAAATAAAAATAAAAAATCATGACATTTGAGTCTAGGTAGGAGAAAGCAAAAATCTCAGTGCACAAAAATTTGATTTCAATCATTCACAAAAATTAAATTTTATTCATGGTAAAACATTATAATAGTAGAATAAAAAATTGAGAAGAACTTCCTAAGAAAATATAATCAAAGGAAAACAAGGTAATAAAAAAACTCATAATTTTTTCCTTCCATTTTCTAAGTAACTAAATAGAAATGTGGAAAGGAAAGTACCTCCAACTATGGATGTAAAAAGTCATTGTTAATAAGAAAATGGTGAGAATTGGAATCATGAAAAGAGTAGAAGAAGACTGTTTAGACTATGGAGAGTGAAGGAGAGAGAATGCTTATTGAAAGGGAAAGAGTGGGTTATTGGGTAACACTTAGGATTATTTTAGGTATATTTGGAAATTTTAAAAGTATTTTTTAAATAATCACCTCTCAAGTGCTTTTCTAAAAATCACTTCAAGTGATTTTTTTTTTCTTTTAAAGGTTTTTAAAAGTGTTTTTGAAAATCTTGCCAAACATCTATTTTCACCCAAAAATCTCTGTTAATTATTAAAAATGCTAGACGCTCTTCTTAAAAACACTACTAAACAAGTTCTTAATAGGATTTTATTTATTATCACATGTTTCTTAGTCTTTAACGAAGGATATGTCTATACTATATAATAAAAGCAGGAATACAATTTTATTCTAACTATTTTTCAACCTTATTTTCTTTAAATATCTACTAAAATGTCATTTTATTATCGTTCATTGATTAACTTGTTAAGAATGGAATTGCTATGATTTCACCCCAACTCCAACTCTTTTTTCTACAAAAAGGAAAACTAATTTTTTTTGGGAATATGTATGGAAAGGTAATGGCATAGATGAAGTTGTACATGGAGATTGATGGAAGTGATAAAAGCAGGATCATGCTAGGGTTTTAGAGCCAAAGAGGATGTGTTGGAGATGGTGGGTCTTAAGGAAGAGATGGAGAAGTTGGGAATTGAGGTTAGATTTAAGGTTAAGGATAGGGCTAGGGTTTCATCAATGGATGGTGATGAAGATGAAGATATGGACATCCCTTGCAAAATCTACCAATATGATCAGTTTCTACTATATAATCAACTGAAATTTGAATCAATTCTCCTTCTCAAACTATGATAATATGATTTTAGATGGTTTTTGATAATGATTTCTTTTCCTCTCAATGAAACTATAGATCAATTCTATGTTACAACGCGAATAAAGGATCCTTAGGATCCCTCAATCTTTAGTTTATATTTCTATTTAGTTTCTATTTAGATTAGTGAATAAAGGATCCCTAAGATTCTTCAATCTTTAATTTCTATTTAGTTTCCTATATAAAGTAAGAAAAGTGTAATGGGGAAAGAAATGGAAAAATAATCTCAATAAGAAAAATTTGTTCTCTCAATTTTGCATCTTCTCCTTGAGTCATAAGAATTGGTATTAGAACACAGTCTTGGCACCAATCATGGTGGAAAGGACTAGAGCGTAAGAACAACATAGACTCAAAGATACTATTAAACAATTGAAAGAATCATTGGATAAACAAACGACTACCTTATTAGAACTATCAAAGATGGTTGCAACCATAAACATGAAATTCAAACACATGAATTCAAGAATAGAGAAGTCAAGTAATGGGTATAGTGCTTCAATCAGTAGAAGCATGATAGACTATCACTCATATGTCATAAACTCCATTCAAACCAGGTTTTCCAAACTCAATTTTCCAAATTTTGAAGGTGAGAATTGGGAATTAGAAAAAGGATTGAGTAGCTTCCTTACATTTAAAACGAAGGGCCTTAAAAAGGTTTCAATGGTACAAGGCTAGTAACAAGGAAATCAATTGGACACAATTTTACATAGATGTTGTTTCTAGGTTTAGCCTTAGTGTTTATGATAGCCTTATGGGGCAAATAACCAAATTGAAATAGGTTTCTACAGTTAGGACATACCAAAATTAGTTTAAAGTATTGATGAACAAAACTAGTGGGTTATCAAAGAAATTTTTTGTCTAGTGTTTCATTAGTAGCTTGAAAGAGGCAATTAAAAATCAAGTCACCATGTTTCAACCAATCATACTAGCCCAAACCATCGAGTTAGTCTTGTTGCATACATGAATAATGGAGGTAATTCTCAAGGAATTCAAGGACTCTAATGAAAGTGGGGAGAGTACAGTGAACTTTACAAGAATCATAATGAATCATAATAACAAATTTCCACCCCTTAAGAAGATTTTAGTCGTAGAAGTGCAAGAGAGATGAAAAAAAAAGTTTTGTTATTATTATGATGAGAAGTATGAGTCTGGCTATAAATATAAAATAAGACAAAATTTTCTATTAAATGGTCATAAAAGTGAAGGGAAAGCAACATTTGAAGCTAAAAATTGTATCAAGAGGATGATCTTGTGGTTTAATGCAATATTTGGTTCAACATCTCATCAAACCATGAGAATCTGTGGCAACATAAAAAAAAAGGTCATCACCATACTAATTGATTTAGAAAGCACCCATAACTTCCTTGATCTCATAGTGGCCAAAAAAACAAGACACTCAATACAAACTACCAACCCCATGAAGGTGGTAGTAACAAATGGAACTAGAATTACTAGTGATGCAATTTGTAGGCAATGTTAAGATAGAACCCTTAAAAGCATGACATAATGTAATAAATTCGGAATTCATTATTTATTCAATGATGTTCCAGTTTCACTTTTATTTATCCTTATTCCATGTATTATACTTTATAAGCATTTTTGTCTACATCTTTTGCATTATATGTGACTTAGGTGCATTAGGAGTTGTATAGAAGATCTAAGTCATGAGTTCCTTATAAATAGATGACTTATTCACAACCAATTCATGGGTCTAGGCAACCCATTAGAGGTTGTAGTGCACCACTTCTTAATTTGAGGGATAGTTGGTCTTGGCTATTGGGATGGGTTTCCTATGATGAGTGCACTAGTATGTATGAATGCACATTTGACAAGACCTATGGTGAGTTATGACTTAAGGCTATCAAGTAGTCATGATTTCACCAAGTTGCTTCATTATGTTGTTTCTCAACCTTGAGAGAATATTAAGCTTGTGTTGAAGTTAGTAGTGGCTTTGACCTACAGGTGAGATAGTAAGATGATCATATATTCCTTATGGATTCGATCATTGTTGATGGATGCCAGTGGCAATAAGTATTCTCAATATAGGCACCATGATATCTCTTGGGATTAAGATAGTGTGTCCCCTTGGGTGATCCTAAGAAGGTGTGTTCATGGGAACTATGGCCATAGTAGTTCCTTAGGTGGAACTTGGCATAGGCACTTTGAGAGCTAAGATGTGTCACTTTAACACACAATAGGAGGATTTGTAACTCAAGGATGTAGAGGTAGTCTTAAAAGACTGATAGCTTTCACCTTGTTAGACTACAGACACCAATTCATGGGAAGACTAAACACAATGGATATCACAGACCCGAGCACTTGGTGTCTCATTGTTATTTACATGGGATATTGGAGTTCAGTTGATTCTCTATAGTGGGATGTTGAATCAACTTTAGAATTGGATTATGAGGGAACCAATATTCTTATGGGTCCTAGTGGTCCCCACTTTGAGCTCATATACCTTGTTGGCATGGATTATGAGGGTCGGATCGGCTTTAGGTTCACTTTTGTACATAAGAACATTTTGGTAATTACATAAGGTTGCACAAAGGTAAGTAAACAAGGTTTTTGGATTGGGCTAATTGATTAGTGAGTAGGCCCTGTTGGGTTAACTAATCAATTAGGACCCATTTTGGGCTAGATTAAGTGGCCCAAGCCTTTAGTGGACTCAAGTCACTTAAGCCTAGTAGGAAACCCTATAAATACCCCTTTAGGGGTTAGGGTAGCCATTGTTTTTTCTAGAGATCCATCTTCCATTTCCAGAGAGAGAGAGATTCGTAGCCTCTACTATTCCTTCTATTCCCACCAAAAGTGTGTCAAGATCAAGTTTCGAGTCATCGGATAGAAGACTTTGGGTTTATGAGACTTCTATGATTTTGATCTTCATCTTCACCACGTGGATTTGATTTAGGAACATCTAAATCTGAGGTATGGATTTCGTTAGCACTTTTTGAATCCGTTTAAAGTTTTTTAAAAAAATTATCTACTATAAGTTAAAAAAAAAAAAACAACAACAACTACAATAATATAGACATTTGCAATTTTTTTAAAGTGTCTCTGTTAGGACATTGAGTTTTATTAGTATGTTGGTAATTTTGTTCCAATTTATTTTTTACCTGAGAAATCTTTTTAGATAGCGGCTTACTCTCCATTGAAGATCAAGGATTGCTACTTGTCCAACTGGAAAGTCATAGACATGTTTAAAAGGTTTGACTTGTGGAAAATTAGGGTTCTAAAGGGTATAAATAGGAGCATTATTCTTTTTCAGGAATAAAATTGATTTTTATTTAACTTTGTCAAAAAAGCAGGATTGCTCGAGCAGGGAATAACACTCAAGCGCTAGGACCGCTCGAGCGCTTGACTAGTCCTCGAATGCTCGAGGTGCTCAAGCGATGGTTAAGTGTGCTCGGCCTTGAGCTCTCAAGTGTTCATGCCAATTCTACCAAAGATTAGCATAATATTTTCAAAGATTTCATGCAAATCCTATATGGTAACCTTGAGATATTGACTCTCTTTAGCCTCTAAGCCTATATATACCCCATTATGACAATTCTAAGGTTAGGAGATTGATTTGTTGTTGCTACTGAGAGAGAGTCTCCTGGAAAGAAAGCCTAATGAGCCACACGATTCCTAATCTCTCATTTGAGGGATACATTTGATAATCTAAGGTTGAAAACTTGCATCCCTTCAATAAGGCTATATACATGGATGAAGTTGTAGGTATTGGAGGGTAAGCCTTTGGGATAAAAGGACCAGGTAAATTTGTGTAACTTGATCTTATATAGTGGATTTTGATTAGTAGTATTAAACCTTGTGGTTTTTTATCTCCACAATAGTGCAAGGATTTTCCATGTAAAAATCATTGTGTCCATTGCTATATCTTGTGATTATCATGATTGTTTAGATTCTATTTATCTCTAATATTATTTCACAGGGCAAAAATTGAGTATAACATATAATCTTTATTTTAGAATTCTTTTAATTACACCCATTCACCTCCCTCCTCTCTTTGGGTGTTACCCTACTAGACTTGGCTTTTTCAGTCTCAAATTCTACATTAGCATTTTTTTTTACTTAAGTTATAAATGGAAAAAGTTATAAACCCGAGATAACTTGTTAAAAAAACGAGAAATAATAAAGGACTCGTGTTAAAGTATAAATAACTAATCTGTTCTAGGCTTAATATAGCTCCAATGTCAAATATGAATACTTAATTATTTATTATATTTTGAAAATAAAGTAAGTATTTTTTATATAAAAAATAAAACAACTTTTTTAGAACACAAGGCACTAATGCATATAGTTGGTAACAAGTTAGAGAAAGAAAATAATGTGGAGAAATAAAACAACGTGTAGAAAGAAAACAACTTGGAGATAAACAAAATGACTAACAGAAAACGAAATATAGAAATTATAGAATGTAAGATAATTACACTTATTTTCATAAAAATAATACATTTTCAAAAAATAGAAAATTTAATTCATATTCTCTTTTTCACTTATTTTAAAAATAAAAATAAAATTAATATTTATCAAATGAAATATTAATAATTATAAAATTAATATTTATCAAATATATAAGATTAAGACTGAGATATAAACTTTTTATAATCTAAACTATTATTTTCATTTTAAATGAGAAAGGTTGATGTGACATAATAAAATTGTACACATATTTTAAATTATCTCTATTCATATAGAATTATATATAGGTATAGATTCATTTCAAAATTCAAATAATTATTTGAATTTTACATTTAAATTTTATTTTTAAATTTAAGACTTAATTATTTTGTAATTAGGGTACGTGTCATAAAATTGAAGCTTATATATATATATATATATATAAATGCCTCCACTTCTATACCTGTCATAAAATTGGAGCCTACTTTTTTTATATTTTCTTTGTGTGTTTATAAATGTCTCCAATTCCATATCTAGCTGTGATATATTTTTGTAGATGATTGTTATTGAAGTATAATTTTTTTTATTTTAATTTTATAAGAATTAAAAATCTTATCTAAATTTGATTATTATTTTATTTTTCTAAAAGTTTAGAGTATTACAAAGAAATTGTTGGGTAGAAAAATGTTTCCCTCCATACATATCTAATTAAAAAAAAAGACACAAAGAAAGACAACAATAGATGAAAATTATTATTCATCTGTTATGTCAGTGCAAAATATGAAAAAGAAGACAGAAGCGTGCGACTTCACTGTGACTGAGGACCAAATTCTCTTTGAGATTGATATAAATTATTTATAGCTTCATTGTTCGTGGAGAGTTGATTCAGTAGTGTCTTCCCTTTGAAGACATATAGAAATGGTTAGAATTATCTATTCATTTCAAGATATAACTTGCATCTATGACCCTTATACTCCCATGAACTTCGATCCTATAAACATAGTGGGCATGTATTATTTATAAAATATGGATGAAAAGAGAATTAAAAAAAAATTATTTTCATGGGAATTGTATTTTGGAAAAAATAATTCTCATTTGATACATTGAAAAAGGGTCTACCTCACATTACCCAAAAATGTCATTATATGTGTACATAGGTCATCATCCATACTAGCCCAACTCACTTGAGGATGGTACATCATTTAACCAACAAAGGTACTTTAAGCTCAAAACAGTGGTACATTATAATAAAACAATGTTACTTTAATATCAAAATACATGTATTTTCGGGTAATGTGAGGTAAATACTATTCTAATACATTAAATAAGAATTATTTTCCCAAAAATGTACTTCCCATGAAAATGACTTTTGTGGGTTTTCTTTTATTTATATTTTATAAATAGTGCATGTTTACATAATTCCCTCATTAATATAATATAATCATCTATACCTAATAATTAACAAAATTGAAAATATTTACATATTAAGCAAGGATAATGGAAATTAAAGAGTATGTCAAAAGAGAAAAAAAATATTAAAGATAAATTAAAACTCTAAAATACAAGCCTTCATCTGCACATATAGGTCAATATATTAGGAGGTATTTGATTAAAAAATAATAATAATAATGATTAAAAAATGGAAAAAATTATAGGTCCCATTTTTTAAGTGTTTTCAATAACATAATTATAAACCTCTTAAAATTTAAAATCATTTATTTGAACCACTTTATTCATTTAGCAACAAGGACTTAGTTAATCACTAAGATCAAACACAATGATTTATAATTTTTATAATTTTTTCTTCCATTACTGTCATTTTTTTGTTAATAAAATGAAGATTTCTATTGATGATTTTTTTATATTAAAATGTACATAACTTCTTTTAAATTAAAACCATTCATTATAAAAAAAATTTATTTTAATTCATCTATGAGATTCTTTTAACTAATTCTTTTAGAATTTTTATAATTTTTTTATTTCATATTTTAAGATAAAAAAAATTATTATGATATAATTTTATTCATTATAAAATTTATCTTTCTTTTCTAAATCAGAATTTTTGTCATGTCCATTCATATAATAAAATTAAAATTATAAAATGTCTACATATGTCGTCATTTTTTTTTCATTTTTAAGTTAAATATAATTGTATTGTTATAAATGAAATAATGAATGTGACCACATTTATTATATTAAATGTTCATTAAAAGTCTATAAAAATGTTTCCTATCCTTTGTAAAATGCATCCCAAGCAAATAAAGAAATTTTCTTTCTCTCTTATTATCTCTATTTTTTATTTTTTATTTTTTATTCTCCATATCTTTCATTCTTTCAACTCTCTTAATTCTCTTTTATGATTCCTTCCTCTCCATTATATATTATTATCAAAATAATATATAGTTGTTCTCTACTTTTATTTGCGTTGTATTTATCCTCCTTTTACAACACATTATTAGCACAAATTGCTCTGAAGGTAATTCTCGTATCTTAAACTTGAAGTTATTTATATAGAATAAAATTTTACATATTTGTATTGCTATTGTTAAATTCATTTAATTTGTGTTATATATTATTAAAAGCTATAAGCAAATTATTTGATTTTCTTTATAATCAAAAGTTATACCAATGCTATTAATTTATAGCTAATTCTAGTAATATTGTTTTGTCATATATATGAAGTTATTTAACAATGTCAAATCTCACAAAACTCGAATTTGTGGCACTTGACATTTTGGAAAAGAACTATATATCTTGGATCCTTAATGCCAAAATACATCTTGATGCAATGAATCTTGGTGCTACGATTAAAGAAGGAAATCAAGCATCCTTGTAGGATCACGTAAAAGTGTTGATTTTCCTTTGCCATCATCTCTATAAAGGTTTTAAAAATGAATATCTTATAGTAAAGGACGCTTTTACTCTATGGAGTAATTTGAAGGAAAGATATGACCACTAGAAAATTGTGATTATCCCAAAAGCTTGATATGATTGGATGCACTTAAGGTTGTAGGATTTTAAAACTATTAGTGAATATAACTCTGCACTTTTCAAAATCACCTCTCAATTAAAGTTATGTGGAGAAAAAAAACACAGAAGAAGACATGTTACAAAAAACTTTACTACATTTCATGTCTCGAATGTGCTTTTACAACAATAATACCAAGAGCGTAGATTTACAAAATACTCTGAATTAATATCATGTCTTCTTGTTCCTAAACAAAATAATGAGCTTTTGATGAGAAATCACTAGTCTCATCCAATTGGATCTGAACCATTCCTTGAAGTGAATGCAATATCGTCCCAAACTCGTGGACATGGACGAGGACAAGGAAATGGTTGTGGTCATGGAAGGAATCCCTGATATAATGGTTATTATGGTAATAATTCCTCAAATTCTCATAAAATGAAAGCTTCATTTCACTACCAGAAGTGGAATAATACTGAGGCAAAACAAGAAAATGGGAAGTGTTTACAAGATAAACCTCCAAAGAACCATGAGAATAATTGTTATAAATGTGGTATGAAGGGTCATTGGTTGTGTACCTATCATACACTCAAACATTTGGTCAACCTTTACCTAGCATCAATAAAAGCAAAAGGAAAAGAGATAGAGATGAACTTTACCAACGGTGATGGATTCAACCTAACCTACTATGACATTGATTTCTTTGGAGGTCCTAGTGAAAAAATAAACCATTTAATAAATGATGAGAATACTAACATTGATTGGTGTTACTTTATATATCAAATAATATATTATTATGTCTTATATTTATATCTGATTATTATATTTTCTTTTATATTGTTATTTATATTATGCCTTGTTTTTTTAATATTGGTTGTCTCTAAAATCCACGTGTTATTTGGTCTTAAGATGAATGAGGATGATGTATGTCTTGCAGATTGTCAAACCACGCGCACAATTCTTCGAGATAAAAGATATTTCCTTGAATTGACATTGATAAAAGTTAATGTAAGTACCGTATCTGGTACTACAAACTTAGTTGAAGGCTTTGGAAGAGGAAACATAATGCTACCAAATGGAACTAGATTTCATATAAATGATGCTTTATATTTAGCAAATCTAGAAGAAATTTGCTTAGTTTTAAAGATATCCATAAAAATGTATATTATATTGAAACTATGAATGAAGATAATGTAATTATCTTTACATTACTTCCATTATATATGGACAAAAGCTTATAATAGAAAAACTCTCAGTTTTCTCCTCTAGGTTGTATCATATAACTATAAAGCCTATTGAATCATATTTTGTCATGAACCAGAAGTTCAACGACCCAAAAGTTTTTATCCTTTGGCATGTGAGACTAGGTCACCCAGGGTTTTCAATGATGCGTCAAATAATCGAACACTCACATGGGCATCCACTAAAGAACCAGAAAAGTCTTTTGCCCAAGGAATACTCATGTGCTATTTGCTCACAAGGTAAATTGATAGTCAAACCATTTTTTACTAAAGTCATATCTGAGTCATCGGTCTTTTTAAAAAGAATACATGGGAACATATGAGGGCCTATCCATCCACCATGTAGACCAATTCGTTATTTTATAATCTTAATAGATGTTGCTACTAGGTGGTCACATGGTTGTTTCCTTTTTACACAAAATGTTACCTTTGCTGACTCCTTTCATAAATGATCAAATTATGAGCATAGTTCCAAGGTTATCTAATTAAGACAATATATCTTGATAATGTTGGTGAATTTACTTCTCAAACATTCATTGACTACTGTCTATTGGTAGGGATAAATATTGAGCATCCTATTGCTCATACTCATACACAAGTGATTTAGCAGAATATGTCATCAAACATCTCTAATTAATAGCTTGACCATTACTAACTAAAACCAAATTACCTACTTCTGCCTGGGAACATGTTATTATGCATGTTGCAACTTTAAGTCGTATTCGACCTACAACTTATCATGAATACTTCCCTTCATAACTCATACTTGGAAAACAACCAAATATTTCTCACTTATGAATCTTTGGTTGTGCAGTATATGTACCAATTTCACCTACACAATGAACTAAAATGGGTCCCCAATTAAGACTTGGGATTTATTTAAGTTTTAGTTATCCATCCATCATAAGATATTGTTAAAAAAATTAGGCTAATCCAACCTAAGGTAATCACCCTAGAGGGAGGAGGAGTGGGTGAATAGAGTGATGGTATTTTTTTTGAAAATTTAAATTATATGAATACAAGAGACAATTATATGCAAATATACAATAAAACAATATAAAGACAATTGCATATGAAGTAAAAGAGTAGGGAAGAAAGAATGCAAACACATGATTTTTATAGTGATTCAGCGTAACCTAACCTACATCCACTCTCTTCTAGCTTCAATCCCAAGCTTGAGGTTCTACTATTTCAAGGCTTCCAAACCAAGCCTTCAGGCAATACAATTGGATTATAGTTTCAATTCATCCTCTTGGACTTTTGGTTCTAAGCACCCTTTACAATCCTCAAGAGATACCCCACTCTTGAACAACCCCTCAAGTGATACCCCACACTTGAGAATTCGTAAATGATATCACACACTTAGACTTTTCTTCTCAAATATTTACAAATGAAGATAGGATTGAAAGGTGCACTAATGATATGCAACTTTTAGAACAATGGTGTGCTCAAATGCACTCTCCCAAGGCTCAAATATATTCAAGAAGGGTTTTGGAAGGTTAAACGTTTGAAACAATGAAGATTGAAACTTTTTTATAAAGGAAAATGACCAAACTAGTTGTTGAGGGTTTAACCTATCGAGCTAGGGGTCGAGAGACTAGCTATTAGCATTTAATGCTTGGTAGGTGACCGTTGGACCTTGACCGGACTTCAATTGATTGAACAAGCGTTTTGGAAGAGAGAAAAGGTTTTTACACCATTCGACCGATTGAGCTTAACAGGTCGACTAGTTCCTCATCTGGTTTAACCGGTTGAGTTGTTTTTGGCTCAACAACCATCTTTTTCAACTTAAAACCTTTTAATCAAGTTTGAAAAACATTTGACAGAAGGTTTTAGTTGAAAACATGAAATCATACAATTTTAAAGGATTTAATACAAAATTACTTTTGGATGATTTTGGTGCATAAATTAATAATATAATGCATAAAAGACCTAGTGCACCAACAACCTTATAAAGAGATCCTATAAAGTTTAGGTCTTGAAAAACACTTCTCTTGAGGTCTTCTTCTTTTCATTAATATCTCTTTATTTTGATTTTATCTATTTGACTGCCATTTTGGAAATCTTCTTGCCTAATCACACTTGAAATATAATCATTAGTTCCAAACCTTATTTTGTTATCATCAAAATCGAGATTAACCAAACCTTGGTTTCACAAATATCTTGAACCTTTGACAGGTGATGTTTTTATAGCCCGCTTTATGGGTTGTCATTTAAATGAGAGTGTTTTCTCGTCATTAGGAGGAGAAAAGTTTATTCCTCAAGAACGGTGAGAAATTACTTGGAATGCATCTACTATGTTCCATCTTGATCCTTATACAAATGAATATGAACTAGAAGTTCAAAGGATCATTTATTTGCAAAATCTTGCAAACCAATTACCAGATGCATTCATTGATACAAAGAAAGTGACAAAGTCACATATCTCGGCTACAAATACTCCAACACGGATTAATGTCCCTGCAGGACAGTTAACAAATGAATCTAAGATATGCTTGAAACGTGGTAGACCTGTCGGCTCAAAGGATGTAACTCCCTGGAAGAGGAGAACACAAGAAAAACTTGGCACTTTAGAAGAGGTCGTTAAAATGACTGATCCTTCTAAAATTGATAAATCTATAGCCCTAAAAGAGGCACGAATAATGCAGAAAGCCCATAAAGAGGCACATATTGAATAAGAAGCCCTTGAAGAGGCACATATTAAACAAGAAGTCCCTAAAAAAGGCACATGTACCTGAAAACTGTGAGATCTTAGTCAGTTATGTACACATGGGAAAAAATGGGATCCAAATAATATTGCTATTAATAATATTTTTGCTTTTCAAGTGGCCCATGATATCATAAGAAATTATGAAGATCTCGAACCATGAAATGTGGAAGAATGTCGACATAGAAATGATTGGCCAAAATGGAAAGAAGCTATGCAAGCAAAGTTAAACTTACTAACAAACGAGAAGTTTTTGGACCTGTACTCCAAACACTTAAAGATGCAAGGTCTATTGGGTAAAAATGGGTATTTATATGAAAGTGCAATGAGAATAATAAAATCATAAGATATAAAGCATGATTAGTAGCACAAGGTTTCTTTTAAAGTCCAGGTATTGACTATGAGGAAACATACTCTCCCGTCATGGACATAATCACATTTCATTTCTTAATTAGTTTGGTATTCTCATAAGGATTGGATATGATCCTCATGGATGTTATTACAACATATTTATATAGATCCATAAATAATGATATATACATGAAAATCCTTGAAGGATTTAAATTGCCTCAAACAAATAATACAAAGACTTGTAACATGTATTCGATCAAGTTACAATGATCCTTGTATGGATTAAAGTAAGTCGGACACATGTGGTATAATCGCCTTAGCAAATACTTACTAAAAGAAGGGTATGTGAATAACCCTATATGTCCATGCATCTTCATTAAGAAATCAGAAACCAGATTTGCAATTATTGTAGTGTATGTTGATGACTTAAATCTTGTTGGAACTACTGAAGAGCTCATAAGAACAAAAAATTACTTAAAAAAGGAATTTGAGATGAAGGCTCTTGGAAAAACAAAATTTTCTATTGGTTTTCAAATCGAGTATTTTCCAAATGGAGTTTTAGTACATCAATCAACATACATTAAGAAAATTTTGAAGGGTTTTTATATGGATAAAGTGCATCTTTTAACTTCTCCAATAGTTGTCTAATCACTTGATGTGAAAAATGACCCATTTCGGCCTTGCAAAAAATGTGAAGAATTACTTGGTCCTAAAGTACCATATATTAGTGCTATTGGTGCACTTATATATCTTGCCAATTGTACATGTCTAAACATTCATTTTTTTGTCAATTTATTAGCAAGATACAATTCCACTCCAACTCGAAGACATTGAAATGATATCAAACATATATTGCACTATCTTTGCAAAACTACTAATGTGGGTCTATTTTACTCAAGGGAATCAAGCACCAATTGCTTGGATATACAGATGCAGGATACCTTTTAGATCCACATAAAGGTAGGTCATAAACAGGGTATATGTTTAATTGTAATGGTACTGCTATTTCATGGAGATCTGTCAAACAAACAATGATGACACATTATCAAATCATTCAAAAATACTTACAATTCATGAAGCAAGTCGTGAATGTATATGACTAAGATCTATGATCCAACATATTCGGGAACCATATGACTCTCCTCTATCAAAAGTGACCCGACGATATTATTTGAAGATAATGTTGCATGCATTGCACAAATAACAGGGGGTCATATTAAAAGAGATAGAACTAAACACATTCATCAAAATTATTTTATACACATGAATACCAGAAAAGTGGTGAAATTGATGTGCAACAAATAAGCTTAAGTGATGATCTAGCAGATTTATTCACAAAGTTATTGTCAACCTCAACATTCAAGAAGTTAATACACAAGATTGGAATGTATCAACTCAAGGATATCAACATGAGGGGGAGTTTGCTCGTAAAAGGGTGTTAGCGTACTGTATTTTTTTTTTCCTTTGTCCAGATTTTGTCCCATTGGGTTTTACTAGCAAGGTTTTTAATGAGACAATCCTAACATATCAAGAGCAACTTAAAGAATTATCATAATATTGTACTCTTTTTCCTTCACTAGGTTTTCCTATAAGGTTTTTTACTAGCAAGGTTTTAATGGGACATATTCTTCTAATGTGGTGGACATCCAAGGAAAAGTGTTATAAATGAAGTAATGAATACCACCACATTTATTGTATTAAATATTCATTAATATTATTTATGACTTCCATTAATATTCATTAATGGAAGCCATTTGGAAAGCCTATAAAACGGCTTCCCATCTCCTGTAAGATGCATCCCAAGGAAAGAAAGAAATTCTCTCGCTCTTATTCTCTATGTCTTTCATTCTTTCAGCTATGTTAATTCTCTTTTCTGATTCTTTCATTCCCATTATATATTATTATTATTAAAATAATATATAGTTGCTCTCTACTTTTATTTATGTAGCATTTATCCTCGTTTTACAACACTTATTTTTTTCTTTTCTCTATTTTATTTTTTTCTCTTCTAGTTATTATAATTATAATTATCACTATTGTTATTATTATTATTGTTATTTTATAAACATAACATAACCTATCAAAAAATAATAATAATACCACATATATAAATAATATAATAATTAATTTACAAATTATTGTTTCATTAGTTATTATTATTGTTATTATTATTATAATTATTATTTCATTTTTTTAAAATATTATATACAACATATACGATAAGAATAATTAAAAAATAATTTTACAAATATTGTTTCATTTATGTATTGAAGACAAAGTTTTCTTATATAAACTTCCATAAATTTTCAATTGTTTTTTACAATATGATTATTAAGAAAATATTATAATAAAAAAATAGTATTGATAATTATGAAAAAACAAAATTAAAGCATGTGTTATCATACTTTTAGTGTACTTATATTGTAATTTCAATGCATAACTATGACACATACATTTTGGAACAAACTTAATAGTGTTAGAAGCATTGTCTTATCCTACAATATTGATTTCTATATTATTAAGGCGTCCCAATGAATTAGCATCATATACTAGATGCATTCTTATTAGCAATAATTCTTATAATGAAACTCATACACCTTATAAAAAAAATGTCTTATAAGGTTAATTTATAGTAGATTAAATGTTAAAAATATATATATAAAATATATGACAACCATTCATCAATGCTTGTTTAAAAGGATTTTTTTTTAAAAAAAAAAAAATAGGTTATGCAGTAATGTATAAGAAATTTATAGTATTCATGTTGTAAGATCATTATATTTTTGTGGTATGTATACGTTGGCTTTTGTATTAATACATAATATCGATGTACTAGCATTATACATTTAATGAATCATTATTATGCATGATTTTTATAATAAAGCCTATAAGTTTTAAGAATTAGATGAAAGAAAGATCATATTCTAAGATTGGTTTATAATCAATGACATTATAATAATAAAAATATGAATAATGATACATATGGAATATTAATAATATAAAACTAATATCATAAATTATAATATTAATAATATGTTAATAATGATGATAATAATAAATATATAATTATAATTTTTTTTTAATAAATAATATAGTTAGTCTTAACATATAGTAAATAAAGCACAAAAGGTAGAAAAGAAAAGTAGAAAAATAAAGTTATATGGGAGTAGGAGGAAAAGACAAAATGATGTCATTGGAATTATGGAATGATCAAATTATCAAACTATAACTTGTGAATTTGACAAGACTTTGAGACTTGGTGACCCTTAAGGGAGCTTATCATCACTTGGAGCTAGGTGACCATTTTTAAAAAAATTTTGAAAATAAAGCCCATGAAAAATTTATTTGTTAAGAATAATAACAATTTTTTATTTTTTTATACAAATTAGATATTTAATTTATTAGAATCATTTTTATGGTAATGACAAACAAAATAACTCCTTAAATAGGTGAAATAATTCATTTTCTCAATTTTATATGCAAAATTATTTTAAAACAAAAGGGATAATACATTATTTTTGTTCATCAATCCACATTTTGACTTTCATTTTAAAATCCATCTATAAAAATCTCTCTTTATATATATCTGCCTAGATTGCCTAATCATCTATTCGTTCATTGTCTATAACTTCTTGCCTGATTATCAATTTAGATGTTCATATTTGCATATATTTATTCATTCCACCATGTATTTTGTTGGCTTATTTGTAATGTATACAATTTTGATTATTTGAAAACCGAATTTCCCCTCACCCACTAATAAAAAGCAAGTAAAAGTCCGATAAAGAGGGGTGTTCTTGGGTGGTGGCCTTCCTGATAAGTCACCTTAGCCGTAGACTAGATTTAGATTTTGCAATTAGTACCTTTCTTTTCCTTCTAGGAATCACTATCATCTTGACCAATCTAGCCATGTACCAAAAAGTCAATTTTGCCAAGTTTAAAAAGTTTGCTTTAAGCCTGTTCATCATAGTTGACAGAAGTTAGAATTACAATGAAATATCTCGGAGAAAATGTCCGCAGAGCAGAGAGAGAGAGAGAGAGAGAGAGAGTGAAGGCAATACATTCAGTCATGAATTTGATGCAAATCCCAATGTACGTAATTGTGTCGAATACTCTCAACATGATTGTCGATCTATCGGATCAGACGATTATTATGTTTGCCAAAAATGCCTGGGCCATATGTGGAATAAATCAATTCCACAAGGAGGGGAAACTGCAGAATTCCGTACAAGGTCACTGGCAAACAGGCTAATGCAGCCAAGGTAATAAGAATCCATGCCTTCTTTTCACCAAAGATAAGATAGATTGCGCTACTGTAGGCTATCATCATGAATGTTACGGAGAGGAATAGAGTAACAAGGCCAAATATCAACCTCCTGGGAAGGGCAAAAAGAAAATCATCTTCTGCATATCGTGTCGTGAGAATGGATAGGCATATCAGCACCGAAGCAATGGATACGAAGAGGGAAAGAGCATCCGAAACCGCAAAAACTTTGAAGGCAATTTCTTTGGAGAAATTTGGTATGCCAGTATCCTCACGGTTGCCACCCGGGATGGTAATTGCTGCTGCAAACACTACAGTAGCAATAAGCGTTGCTGCTACTGTGTAACAAGTTGCTGTGCCTTTCATCCATTCCTCCCCTTCTTTTATCAACGTTTTATGTTTCTTTATAAATACCATTTTTGGTGTATGTTTCTTTTTGTTCTCAGATTCACTGAAGGCTCTTGGGGCATATTTTTCAATTTCCTGTGTAAAAATAAAAAAGTTTCTGAGATACAGAAAAAGAGTGGATATGTATAAGAAAATTAATTCCCCTTCAAAACAAAAATTATTACCTTAAACCAATGTAACTCGCGTTGCATTTGTAGAGCTGCACCAGAAACGAGACTGAGCCGGTGCGGAGGGGCCAATTTTCCAGCCAAATGCAAGATGTTATTTGAATCATCTTCGATTCGTATTATAAGTTGTCTATGCATACCGGTTTCGCAGATGAGGTTGAAAATCTTTTCATAACGATTTGATACTACCGATTTGAATACATCCTCATCCAGATACTCGAGTGCCAAAGGATATGACTTTATAATCTCTTCCAGAATCTCGGGAATCCCATATTTTGCCCCAGTAATGAATGATGGTTTAAATATTTCCTCTCCTCTTGGTGCTTCCAAATCTTTAACTTCAGTACATAGGTGGTTAAGCAATTGAAGAGTCAGAGTATGCATTGTTTTTGTTTCTTGGATATGCTTGATGGGTGGTACTGCAATTAAAATTATATTAAGGACAACATAAAATTGAGTTCAAGACTTTTGCATGCTTTAGTGGCAGTTTTGTTGTGTCCCTTACCTAACCATCCAACCAGTTCCCAGCATATTGCATTCGCCTTTTGGCAAGCTGTGTGCAACGTAAAATTGAAGCAGTTCAGATGCAAAAGCAGGACTAACAGAAGAAAAAACAAAAAAGCAACCCTGAACCAAGTACCAATTAAACACTAATCTAAATTAAAGTTTTTTTGGAATTCAATAGGTTTCATGTATTTCCCTTAAACCGTCGCACTTGAATTTAAAGGCTAGAATCAAGAATCCTAATGAAACTTGGTACAAGCTCAATTACTCGACTTCTTATTAATTAACTAGGAGCATCAAGTGACAAGATATTCACAAAATCTATCAAAGCAATGAAAATTGTGTATCCTGCATAAATCTCTGAGTAGTAGAAAAGTATTATCCATTGGAATTTGATTGTAGAGCTGATTTCAAATCCATTACTCGAACTTAAAAGGAAAAAAAAATGAAGACAATTTTGTGAGGACAAATTAAAATTGTGAGGACCTCGAATTCAACAAATTAGCATTTCTCTACCGGGTGCAATTTGGCAAATTGGTTTGACCTAACTCGAATCTCGGTGAAGTTGAGAAACCATTTTTAGTACTCAAGTTAGGATTTGGTCGAGTTTCTCAACCAAAAGTTAATTTTGGGTGAGCTCAATTTTGGGCTGAGTTCAGACCAATGCTTCAACAATCTAAGCTGAATTAAACTCCATTAATATTTTATAATATTTGTGGAATGTATTACTATATAATAATATCAAGTTTTTTTTATAAAATAAGTTTAAGGTAAAAATCATCAAAATATATTAAGCTAACTCTCAAAAATTTGCCTACCCCCTTCTGAACACTATTTGGAAGGAAAATTAATTAGGAAGCCTCTTAAGCAAGCCGGAAAGGTATCTTGTCCTTTGTAGCCTATGCATTCAAAAGTACAGGGCCTAATGAACATGAGATCCAAGCATGGTGCCTACTACTTTGTCACATTTACGGATGGTTATATCTACAAGTCCAAAGAATTGCTTTGATTTAGATGTTATATGAATATTGAAAAAAATTAAAAAGAAAAAACTATGACAGCATTAAGGATAAATCATGGACATGAGTATCCATTGAAGAGTTCTAAAAATCTCTATGATGAAAAGGAAATCCAAAGAACAATCAATAGCTTCAAGGACTCCATAGTAAAATGGTTGAACTAAAAAAAGTAACCATAAACTTTTGGATATGGTTCACTCAAAAAGGCACAAGCCAACTATCTAACATCTTTCGGGGTGGGGAAGGAGGGTTACTATTTTGATTGCAACTTAAATCTTGAATAGAGTGCCCTCAAAATCAATTACTTCAAATCCATATAGTTAAGAAGCCAAACCTAACTCACTTATGATCCTAAGAGTTAGCAGGTTTAGTTCATGTAAATTCTCATAGATATTGTGCTATAAAGGAAATAAGTACACTTTCATTAGATATTCTAATAAATCAAAGGTTGTGTGATGCTTAGTGAACAACTCAATGAGGGTATAATTGAAATTAAGTCATATGAAGTCAATTTCTTATAGGATGATATTTTGATTAGAGGAGCATTGAACAGGAGTCTCTCTATATATATATGTATATATATGAGCTTTTCTTAATTATTTAGACACATTTTAATATTATGAGGGCTCTTTGAGCCCAAAGTGGATAGTATATATTTACACGGCTGGGAGTGAGTCATTACAAATGGCATCAAAGTGTATCCTCAACCATGGTATGGGAGTTTGTTGGTTTGGTCTTGTAATCCTATGGGACTCAATGAGGACTTTATGTTTTCATGGGGGTGATTGTGATATCTCACATTGAATAGGGGAAAAAGTTCTTAGCATTATATATGTAAGAGCTCTTCTTAACCATGCAAACATGTTTTAAATCTTCGAGGTCCCTTTGAGTTCAGAGTAAACAATATCTACTTGATTGGGAGTGAGTTGTTATAAATGTTAAAGATCTTGCTAAGGATATGAGTGACTCGACAAGATAGTACCTTTGAGTAGTGACTTGCCACCTACTAGATTATGCCACTAAGTGGGATTTTACTATTACATATTAATTCACTAGATTTAGACGTGTGTGGAAAAAAACTTGGAACTATCTCATCATTGTAATTGTGGGCATTAAGGTGAAGCTTTCATGTTTGCATCATAAGATCATGATGTTGGGATAGATTCTTTAAAAGCATGATATGATGTAATCATAAATGGAGTTCATTAATACTTACATTATGACTTCAATTTTCTATTTACTATCCTATTTATGAATTATGTATGTTAAGCATTCAAACTTGCATCACTTGCATGTACATGTCTTTATGAATTAGGTGTTACATGGAAAATCTAAGTCATAGATTCCTTGCAAGTTAATGACTCATTCACAATTGGTTCATGGAATTCAATAATCCATTTAAGGCTATAGTGCACTACCTCCTTATTGGAGGGATGACTTGCCCTAGTCATTAGGATGGGTTTCCCATGGTGAGTGTACTAGTGTATTTAGTTATGTTAGGAAACCTAGATCTCTCCATTCCCATAACCTTAGATTGTATAAGTACATGCAAAATACCCTAGGGCTCTAAATCCTATGCAACAGAAGCAGAAATCAAAATTTTAACATTCTATAATCTAGAGAAAAGTCCTTAAAAACTTTGAGAAAATAAAAGGCTAATCTTAATAGAGAAAACACCCAAGAGGGGGGTTGAATTGGGTTTTAAAAAAATATTTTTCAAACACAACAAATTCAAGCAAGGGAAACACAAATATATAGAGATAAGGTTAGAAAGAACAAACTCAAATTTTGTAGTGGTTCAGCACTTCCTTGCCTACCTCCACTCTCCTCAACCTCCTAACTAAGTGAAGGTTCCACTATACTTGAAGCTTCAGCCAAGCTTTTAATCACCTTTACACTTGGATTCCAACTCCAATGGGCTATTACACAATCTCTTCAAGTCTTAACTCACTTGAAGCTTTTAACACTCAAATAATAAGTTTGAATCTCTTAACCTAGCTCAACAAGGGCTCAAATACAACTTACATGCTAGGAAAAATCACAAAAGTGCACTAAGGAATATGCAAATGGAGATTTAATGCACTAAGGAAAGAAGGAGAGCTTTTGAGGCAAGATCAAGTATGTAGACAAATAAATACATGTGTTCTCTACCTCATAAATGAAGTGGAGTTCTCAATTTATAGGTTTCTAGCCTCGGGAGCCAAAAAGGCCAAAAAGTAGCCTTGGTCAGTCGAGTTGAGGGTCAACCAGTTTAGTAGCCATTGGAAAATAAATGCATGGTAGGTGACCATTACACCTTGATCGGTCCTTGATCAAACCTCGATTGGATCTTAACCGAGAAGGCATGTCCCTCGACCAGGAATGCAAAGCTACAAGAAGAGAGAGAATATTTTTTGCATTTCTCGACCGGACTTTGATCAAGAAGGTGTGATCGGTCGACCGGTGGCCTAACCTATTGAGTCGGTTGACCAGTGCCTTGACTAGTTCACCATTTTTGGTTTGAAAACCTCTTTTTTTTTTTTGTTCTTTTCTCTTCTAATACCTAGGCAAGGTATTTAGGTAAATTAATATGCCAATTTAAAAAAAAATTGCCTAAGGTTCATTTGATAAAACTCGGGTTTTGACGGAAATGTAACTTTAATGACTAAACTGAGTTTTTAAAGAGCATGAAAAGATATGAAATCCTAAGTGCACCATGCATTCATATTACATATGTTTCCTATTATTAAAGGGTCTTCCAATTGTCTTGATCTTGCATCCATTGGGTCCTTTAGTGAATTTTCAAACTAATACCTGAAATTCTTTATAATTCAAACCAATTAACAACTTAACTATGGTTTGTTATCATCAAGACATGATTAGGAGAACCCTTGGGCTAACAAACTTTACCTTTGATTTTAATGGTTCTCAAATCAATTCTGCTTAATGAAGTGAAGCCTAAAGAGTCCAAATGTCTCATACACCGAAAATCTTTTGCTTGATGACTTGATCCATGATCTTGACACTCTAAAATATGGGCTTTGGAAGAGAGGAATCCTAGGCTCTCTCTCTCTAGATGTAGAAGACGATTATCTCTCAAAAAGTGATTGGGACCCTAACCCTTAAAGGGTATTTATAGCGTTTCCCTACTAAGCCTAAATGACTTGAGCCCACTAAGGCCTGGGTCACTTAATCTTGTCTGAAATGGGTCCTAATTGATTAATTAACCATACAGGGTCATCTAATTAACCAATTCATGTCAATGAGATAATAAAGAGAAAGCAAAAATTATAAATAAATAAATTTATAAATAAATCTCTATCTGTTACATCATGTGATTCTTTTTAAGGCTCAATTCCAATAGGTTACACATTAGATAGGATTTACGGTGAGTTAGACATTGGTCATTAGGTAGTCTTGACTTCACCAAGTTGCTATGTTGTATAAGCTCTCAACCTTGAGAGAATATTGATCTAGTGCTAAAGTCTTCAATGGCTTTGACCCATGAGTGAGACCCTAAAGTGGTCATATATTCTCTATAGATTGGGTTGCTATGATTGAGGATAATAGGTATTCTCAAGATAAGCACCATGATATCTTAGGGTTTTGAGACATTATGTTCCCTTAGGTGATCCTAAGGACATGTGATCATGAAAATTATGGCCACAATAATTCCTTAAGTGGAATTGATGTATGCTCTTAGAGAAATATAATATGTCAATCGATCACTTAATAGGAGGATCTAAGACTCAAGGATTGTACAGGTAGTCTTGAGAGGTTGATAACATTGATTTTGTTAAATTATGAATACCAATTCATGGGGAGCTTGCATGCAATTGTTAGTAGGTCATAGATTGAAGTTTTCTATCTCAATCTAATATCATAAGGATACTAAAGTGTAGTTGACTCTTTATAGTTAGATTTTGAGTCAACTTTAAAATTGGATTTTAAGGGAGCCAGTACTTCCCTACGGGTCCTAGTGGTTCCCACTTAAACTCATATTCCTTGGTAAAAAATTATTTGAGGAATAGTTGGATTCTTTATTTATATGTGTGTATAAGAGCATTTTGGTAAATACGAAAGGTTGCACTAGTACATAAAAATAGTCTTTTTAGATTCGGATAATTAATTAATTGGAGCTCAATAGAGCAAATTAGTTAATTAAGACCCAATGAGTTAGATTAAGTAACCCAAATGCAAGATGAGCTCAAGTCACTCAAGCTAAGAGGTAAGCCTATATAAACTCCTTAAAGGGTTTAAGGCTTAGTACTTTTCATCCATTCAATCTTCTATCTCAATATCTATCCCCACAAAGAGGATTCTAACATCCTTATGTGTTAGGATACAGGAAAGAGAGCTATCAGGTTAAAGATCATGAGGTATTTGAGATCACCAATTAGATTTAATTCCTTGAGCACTTAAATCTAATATTCATTGTTTTGAATTCTCCCTTTACATAGTTCTAGCATTTCTACGAAGATAGTAGCATGCACCTAATGATCTAGGGCTTGAAGTTAAGTAATCTAGATGTTTCAACACATGAGAATCCTAAAATTTTTAATGAATCTCTCTCATCCATACTTGTGAAATATGGAAAGCTACAGTGAAATAGCAAATGAAGTTTATTAGCAAGAACTCTATTTGAGAATTAATTGAACTATTGTTAAGACATAAGACCTTAAGGAATAAGTAGGTTTTTAAGGTCAAACTTAAGGTAAATGATGCAAGGTGTTAAACTTAACTCATGAAGAAAGGATACAACCAAAATTAGAGCATTGGATTATGTAGATCATGATTACATAAGAGTTAAGTTGAGAGCATTGGATCATGTAGATTATGATTACATCTTGTATATTTCAACTAACCATTATACCTATGATTTATTCATTGTCCAATCTTGTTTGATGGTGGCATTTAATTATTTGTTTTACGTTGTCGACATGCACTTTCAGTACTTTGCACAACTGAAACATAATGAGTCCAAACCACTTGGATAGTGTGTTAGGTCATTGATATTTATAATACTCCTTTTTGTATCCAATATAACTAACATGTTAGTAGCGACCAAGAATAGATAGTCCTATCGTCCACATTTGTAATAGAGTCAATTGCCAAATCTTGTTAATGTAGTGCTTGATTTAGTAAGCATGTGCAAAACTTGAGTTCTTTGCTTGATGCAATTAAACTAAGATTTGTACGATATAGAAGGTCTAAGGTACACTCATAATGAAGATCTCCATGTTAGCATGTATTTTCATACTATATCTTCTTGGCAATCAAACAAGAATGAATGAATATATTCCTAGCTACTTCCTCATCCTGTGCATTAATCTTGTAGGTCATTATATAGTATAACTTTTATGCCCTTGTGATTTTCAGTCATAAGTTACAAGTATGGTGTAGTTTGAAATATTTTTCTAGGGGGATTAGCCATGTTTAAATCAATGTGAATAAATGTGTTTAAGATATAACGAGACACCTTTTAGGGATGAATTACACTGGTTAAGATGAAATTTAGTTTAATAGTCTTACACCTTTCTTATCAATGTGTTCAAAAGTTGTACAATCCATTAGTCAATATAAACATGGATGATAATGATATAGTTGAGAGAAATGCATGATGTTATTTTGCCTACTATGCATGAGTGGGAGACAATGGAGTTTTTATTTCATGAGATACTCTTAGTAGGACTTCATCAACTAAGAACTTGAGAGTAAGTTGCATACTTATCAGTTAAGATTCCTCATGGGAGGAAAGTTTAGTTAAGATTCCTCTTGTAGGAGGAGGTTCATATTTAGATTTGGTGAGAATCTGTCAGAGTTGTTTGTCTTTTTGCAATTCCAATTCTAGTCCTTTTGCATGTTTTCAATTTAGTTTATGGCAGTTGTTAAATACTTCTACTTTAGTTTTTAGCAATTATAATTTTTTAAAGCTTGCTATTTAGGTTTAGATTTACTATATGCTTTTTAGATATCTTAATTCCTATTGTATTCTCCTTGGTTAATAATCTTCTAATTTGATTCTGGAGTTCAAAGATTTATACCAAAATAGGAATCAGGGTTTTCAAAGTTAGGAAAAGTATTTAATAAAATTAGTTTTTGAATAAGTTTGCAAGCTAAATCTTTCAATTGAACCTAATGAGTTTAAATACTAAATCTCTCATTTTCAGCCTTAGTTGTTACCACTCTTTGCAATTTAATTAGTTATATATATATATATATATATATATATATATATATATATATATATATATATATAATTCATTTTGTGTACCTATATACTCGAGTTTTTGAGTAATTATGAGTTGTATTGTTATATTTAGTAGAATTTGACAAACTAAAAATGCTTACCTTTGAACAATCGAGTCCAATAGCACATTTGTGTGGATAGTTCATAGCTACTAACTTGATTCTCCATGCCTCCTCTATTAGGTTGACTAAGAAAATGGTTTAATTTCACAGGAACACCTTAAGAATAAAAATGTCAAGAAAAGAGAAGGAAAATTATGCTTCGTTTAATTTGACTGCAAGACTTAAAGGAAAAAAAACATAATAATATAATAGTTATTATAATGAATATAATAAAAAGAAATTTTTGTCATGTTCTTCCCAATACTCATAAAACCCCTTTCAATTAAACTTTGTAAGCTATACTAATACAAAATAATGGTCCATATAGTAAAAGCTCAATAAATGAATGTTTGATAAATTAATAATCTTACTTATAAAACAAAATCTTCTAGTCTTAACTCAGGCCAATGTACTAAATTAGTAATCTCGCTAAATACATAAGATAAAAATATTTTCAAAAATCTTTAAGGGCTCAAGAAATATAAACTAATAATTGATGAAGTATAAACAAAAATTCATAGTATAGCAAATAGAACTTCATAATATAGTATTAAGTAATTTTTTATAACTTTTATTTTTCTAAATTCACTTCTTTTAGAATTATCACATATTTGAAATAGCTTTATCTTTTTCAACATTAAGTTTTGATGCCACATCTTTTTTGGGGAATCTTTTTTTCTTTTACAATCAATAGCTTTTTTTTTCTTCAGTCTTTTAGGTTTTTATGTATTAACTTTTTACCACATGTATTATTTTTAAATTTATAAGTCATACATGTACTAATAATGTACGGTAACAACATAATACTCTTCATCAATTAATAAATATTCATTTATCTATAAATCAATAACCTTGCTAAGATCATAATTTTTCTTGGTCCCAAGAGTATTATTTTATAAGAGTTTTTCTCTATATAGTTCCTTCATTGTAGGAATTTCTTTAGGTTAATATTACTAAAGTTGTAATTTATAAAAACATATATAATGGAAATTAAGAGAAATTCAAAAGCTATAAATTAGTGTTTTATATCATTTTTTTCCTATGAATGCCAAAGCCATTGTCAAATAAAAAGAGTAAACAAAGTAATTAATCAAGTAATTAGTTGAAAGCGAAATAGGTGACTTAAAACTATTGCTTTGGTACATGTTTGTTTGAGGTATAGTAGATCATAAGAAATAAAATCCTCTAGCTATATTTATTTGATAGAATAAAAAAGTTAGTGTGGTTGCTCCATAAGAGAAGACCACACGTTAGACAAAGAATAAGTAACTAGAAAGCTTACACAAGTGTTAAATGATCAATTTCTCACCTAAGCACATTAATGAGAACTAAATGTTGAATTAAACCATACTCATGAACCCATACTAAGGCCCATGCCTCCATGTGGGGAAACCCTTTGCTCCCTTAAAGGGGAAGTTTAAAAGTGGCCATATCCTCTATGCCATGTTAGCTTTCCAAAAATTTAGAAAGTTAACCTTTGAGTTGATGCTTATTTGTTTGGTAGTTTCCTCATTCTTCTTACTAACTTGACCTTTGAAGGCTTTACAACCGTAAGGAGCCTAGAGTGCTCACTTTAGGTTCCTTATGATTGTAAGGTCCTAAGCATCCATTGAAGTAAGAAAGTAAACTAAGAGTTGGAAAAATGGTGTCATCTATGGTGAAGATACAAAAATTCAGCTCACCAAAAAATCATAGTAAAGCTACTAAAAAACACCCCAGCCTTAGGCAAGGACCTTCATTTGAGTACGTACTCCTTGAGGTCTACCCAAATCGAAGACCTAACGTTGAAGAAATGAAGTCAACTAAACTCAGTTCCATGCATGATAAGGCTGAAAAGCCTGCATAAAAACCTACAGAAAGCTTGCCCCTTTATAAGAATAACCTAAACCTACAAGGGAAGAAGACCTATAAAAGGAAATCATAAACAACAAAGAAAAAGAAGTTCCTCCCTCCTTTGAAAAAGCTTTCTTTGAATGCAGAAACCTTTTTTTTTTTTTT
>JAJJMJ010020764.1:0-15901 GCA_022059055.1 Vitis cinerea | reverse complement strand
ATTTTCTCTTTCTTTCCTAAACTTTGAAGACAATCAAACAAAAATCCTCGATTTCTTCAACAGCCAACCAAACAACTCAACATACTCTAACGCGATTTCGAAAAATCCCAGATTGAAATTGACTGACAAGAGATTATGAGAGATCATATGGGGACAAAGATTGAGATTGGCAGTGGTATAGGGCGTTGACCACTTTCTCGAGTCACCTTTAATGCGGCTTGTCTCCTATCCCTAGCGATGAATGAGCTCAAAAGAGTCGCCTTTTTTTTTATTATTACTAGTTAAAAACAATGCGTGTAATAAAATATAATTTTTTCAAATATTTTACAAAATATAATAATTTTTTTTTTAAATAAAAGAGTTTACAATAACTTTTTATATTAATAAATTAATAATATATCCATGTATTATTGAGAATGAATAAATTTATATTCATATATTTTTATTATAAATTTATGTTTAGACATATCCTTGATTTTCTCATAGGTATTGAAATATAGGTTTTATTTTTAATTGATTACAGAGTATTAATTCTCATTTAATATAAAACTATATTAAATAAATCTTAATATTATATAAATAAATGAGAGTTGAATTTGAATAAAACTTATTGTAGAACCTCATTTTAGGTCTGGAGGTGGGGAATATTTTGGACCACATTTTTACTACATTTTAGAAAGTTTTGGCCGCGGGTGTATGAGATAGTGGGCTGGAGCAGTGACCTTTTCTTGAAGGAACCAACAGGTGACACGTACCAGGAGGATTCAGAGACGATTGGGGACTGAGCTTGGGCAGCAAGATTTCGGGAGCGAAAACAGAGCATGAGGAAAGAGCTGAGAGAAGGATTTAAGGTGGTGGAGGAAAGAGCAGAACAATGAGAGAAAGAATTTTTGGGCATCAAAGAAGGAAAAAAAAAACTGGGAAGAGGTTAGGGGAAGAAGAAAGATTTTCTAGAGAGAGCTGAAACAGATGAGAAAAAAGGTAGGGAGTTGTAAAGAAAGTGAGCTGGGTGAGGGGACTTTTTAGAGAGAGCAAGAGAAAGCTGAGGGAGATCTTGTTGATTCGTGGGAAAAAAAGTAGAGCTTGTAGCCATCGACTCTTTGCCTGAGGGAAGCTTTTCGGGTATGACCACTGTAGCTTCTTGTTTCTCATTTTTACGCTGCTTTACTCTCATTTTCAGCTGCTTTTTTGGGCATTGATTTGTTGATTGGTGTGGACATCAGGGGCCACTCGTTTACTTTGCTAGATCTACTCTTTACATGCATGCTCTGTTTTGGCTTTATATTTTGGTATCTATGTTTTTCTCTAATAAATACCTGATGCATTGATCATTCCCTGACTTCGATACATAAAAATCATGCTCTGTTTCCTGTGGATTCCTCCTGCTCCTAGATCTTTATCAATCTAGGAAACAGAGATAAGATTCATTGATGTTTGGTTTATTTGTTCGTTTATGCTTTGCCCCTGTTTTTGTTCTTCCATGTATTCCTCTGTTTCTGGTATCTCTGGGTGAGGATACAATAGCTATGGTCAGGCAACCATTGAGAAGTCTACGTACTCCTGGTATCCATCACCATTAGGTTGGCATGTCGAAGAAGTATTGCATGGGACCAGCAAGAGATGGTAAGAAATTTCCAGCTTTAGAGGATATCTTTGCTTTCTTGCTAAGTACTAGAGTTGGTGGACTGTGGTTCGGATCACTAACAAGAATAGTGAGCATTTTGGGTTGAATGCGGGTCTTTCGAGAATCTACAGATGATGACCACCTGATTTTGAAGTTGAGGATGTGGGTGTTATAAATCTTCATAAATGCATGGAAGTGAAGCCCGAATATTGGCTTCTCAGTGGAAAAACTGATTCTGGAGAGTTTATTCCTCAGCAATGCAATGAAAATGAAATCGGGGGAATGGGTTTCAGTATGGAAGGAAAGCCGAAATGGGGAGCAGAGTTCAGACCATGAAGTACAGAAAGTGTTGACGTAGCTGTGAGAAATGCTCAAGGGAGTTCCAGCATTGCCATTAGTGCTACAAACAATGAAGCTATAAGAAGAAATGGTTTTGCCCTTTCCAACTCTTTTCACTTGCATTCAATCATGTGAATTACTATGTGGGTATGCTTGCAAAAAATGAAGAACCATGGGCCTCATGCGGACAAATCACTATAACCTAAAGGCATTTCTAACGATTCAAGGGATCAATTACGAAAAACTATGCAGTTGTATCAACTTTTCGGAAGCAGTCGTGGATTTCGAATCATCATGAGAATGCCTTGCTTCAACATTGTTGACTAAAGATCTCATTTTGAAGGCTAACGCTCAGTTTACAAGTGAGCCCCACGTATTGCATGGCAATCAGAACACAAGGTTTCCAAATTCCAGTGCATTCTTTTGGGCTCAGGACAGACCATGGTCTTTCAAAAATTACAAGGAAAAGACAATCATCTAATGGAAGTGTCACGACCCAAATTCCGGGCGACCCAAAATTTGGCCCGTGACCTCAGGTCAAAGGTTTGACCCTAAGGATTTCTCTTATTCCACGTTGGTAGTCAACTAAAACACTCTGAAATTTTATTTTTTTTATTTTTCACATATAAGTCCCACTAGGTTCTCCCCAACTAACAATATTTCAAACCTTATTCAAACACATCAAGATTTAATAAACATCATTGCATTCCAAAATAAAATTTCATAAAAATCCCCTTAATCAAATTAAGGTCTTATTACATTATCCATAATTCACTTATTACAAGGTCTCAATACCACAAACACAATAAAAAAATAAAACACATTCCACTAAACCGCTCCAGGGGCATCCTAAAGTCCTCCCTGTCCCACTTGTGGATCATTAAGAGTGATATCTGCATCTAAAAAGATATAAAAAGGAAGGGGTAAGCATTTCCACATTGCTCAGTAGGATGCCTAACACCCAAAGGGTTAATGGGGGATTACTATATTTCAATAACCCAAACACAACAGTTTACCAATATAGATCAAGTCACACAATTTAACATATAACATTATACTCAATCCCACAACATCCAATCATTAAATGAATGCATATGAATGTGTGACACATAGTCATACAATGCATTATCGTTCTCGGGCTTTCACCGAAGGATATGCGTCCGCACCCAAATATACTCCCCATTCGGAGTCTTCCCGAGGTAAACTTTTGGGTCTTTCACCCTAGGGATCTCTCTCCCTTCTTAATTCGCCTCACATGGCCTTTCACTTTTCATCCCTATTTTATTTTTTTCCATTTCATACACTTTTCACAAATTTTTTTTTTTCATACAACCATGATGCAAGTGAATGCCACAAACTCCAAAATTCCTCAATAATTTCTACAATTCCAATAATTCCAATATTCTCAATAACCCAATAAAATAAAATTTTCACCTTAAAATTCTCGAAAATACACCAACAAATTTTCAAAAATTCACACATCAATATACTTGAATTTATATCACAATTTCAGAATTTTTCAATAATTTTAATAATTCCCAATATTTGAAAATAACTAATTTTCCACAATAAAATTACCACAAATATTTCAATCAATTTTCAAAAATTCATAAATCACTAGATTTGAATTCTTGCCCTAATTCCGGAATTTTCCTATATTTCTAATAATTTTTAACAACCTAAAACGATTAATTATCAATTGCAAAGAATTCCGGAAATTACAAAAAAATTCCAGAAAAATCCCAAATCATTCCAGAAAATTCATTCAACATCAAAATTATCTACTTAACTCATAATTATTAGATTTATAAATTTTTTCCAATGAAAAATACATTAAATTTGAGTTTTAGGGTTAGTTTTCCCCTACCACAAATCTGAGAAGTTGACTGTTAAAAATGAAATCAGCCACCGTAGACTTGTTCCTCTAGTCGAATAGAGCACTTCCTCTGAATTTGGGTTGAAATGGAGGTCGTTTGACCGTCCAAACGGCCGGTCAAAGATCCGGCGAGTAACCAAATTTCTGCACAGTGCCTTTCTCTCTCTCTCCCCGCGTGCTGCCAGTTTCTAATCCTCCCCCTTTCCCATTTTTTTTTTCTTTAAAAAATTTCACCAGCCACTTAAGCCCAAAACCAAAGGCCCAAAACCAAAGGCCCAATTCCATTTCATTTCATTTTAACAATCCATACTACCTTTATATGGCCCAAGTTTAATAGCCCATTGAATATTTTCATTTTTTTTTTATTTTACTTTTCTTTTGTTTATTCTATTTGTTTTATTTGATTTCCAATTTATTTATTTTTTAACACACAAATTTATTTATTAACACCAATCCAAAACTAATTTTCTCAATTTTATTATTCATCAATTTAATTTAATTTTTTTCTTAATTAATTCTAATTAATTTTTAATTAATTCTTTTTTTTTTTTCGTTTTCGTTTTTCATTTCCAAAAGTTTTCAATTTCTAAAATCTTAAGAAATTTTCTACCCTAAGGCTAACATGACATAAAATTTCAACTCGTCTAATTGATCGACATAATAAAATGAAATTCACCAATCTAAAATTGACACGTGTTCTCCAAACACTTTTCTTTTTTACTTTTCAACCATCACATAAAATAAGACTTTTCAAACTAAAAATGCTAACGTGTCATAAAATACCTGGTCATTATAGGAAGAGCTCGAAAAAGTTGATGATCAAAAGATGCAAATGAGTGGGTTCGACATTGATCTTACCAAGAACTTAGATGCTGATGAAAGACGACAAGATATTTCTTATTGGGCAAGGGACGACTACAGCAGAAAACTCCAGTGTCTATTCTGGAAGGTGATGAGAAATACATTTCTTTTGTGAAGTTCTCAGGGAAGCACCGAGTGCTCCTAATGCTGGATATGTAAGTGGCTCATTTGGTGTTATGAAAAGACATTGGGCTGTAAAACTCCTTTTGGATATGGTGCTTCAGGTTCTGTTTGCTTTGCAAGCTAAGGCAAGAGACTGTGCTTACTAAATCAAGCATTGGAAGTGTGAAACAAAAAAAAACTGTGACTCCCGGAAGCTCACCTTCTCGATCTGGGGCCTTTCTATTCTCTCTCAATCGAGCTTCTTTCCACCTTGTGCCCTTTGCATGGCCATGCATGGCCACCCAAACCCTTTTGAAAGCCTTCCATCAAATTCCTTCCTCCATCCAATCCAAACCCCAAGCCGAACAACCTCGTGTCTAAAACCTTAGGACCATGCTCACTAATCGCTTTTCAAGTCCCCATCTCACATGCCTATGGGGTTTAGCAACAAGTCCATATCTATAACTATGTGTATAAGGAGACTGACAACAGTTCTTTTGGTAGAATTTGTTCTCTATAATAAGTCTAGTGGAAATGGGAAGATAGAGTTTGTCGAAACCCTTGCTTGCTGCGTGTTCAACACTTAAAAAAACCTTTGTGAGAATTGTCATGAGCAATGGGACTTGCACTGCTGTCCTTATGGGTCACTCTTACCTGGCTAAAGAGGTCACTCAGGATCTTATTGGCTTCTTCATTGCGAGCCAAATATACGACAAAATTGTCTTCATAAAGACAATGGTGCATTTGATCTGCAGTTCGCAGAATTTTGCTTTTCTGAAAAGGAGGCTTTTTCGGTTTTATCATGTCAGGCCAACTTATGGAGACCGATGTGTAGATGTGGAGTTCATTCGGTGAAATCTCTAGTTCTGCCACTCTCTCTGTTAAAGAAGACTTTAAAGGGTGGCGCCCATGGCCCTTTTGGGAGTTGAAATGGACCACATTTCCCCATTGACGCTTCTCACACAGCATACTTGGGCAAAGATTATAAGTTGAATGAGGCAAACGTATACTTGGGAAGGCACCCACATTGACAATAGCAACAACTTCAACACAATCAATCCAGTCTCGGTTACACTCTTGCATGGTCACCCTATACATGCAATCCACCAAGCACCAACAACTGCAATCAATCAAGCTCATTCCCACCCCCATCCCTTGCATGGCCACCTTTGGTGGGCATTCTTAAAACCTAAGTGTCTCACCCCCTATATCTTCATGCATGCCTTCAAAAATTGATTTTCAAAAATCTTGTTTTCAAATAATTTTAATTCCACAACTTCTCATTCATCCTTAGAGTTTTAGGTCACAAAAAATCCAATATTAATAAATTATTTGCTACCATTTTCCTCTAGGCATGCATATTTTCTTTTTTCTTTTTTCCCTTGATTTTAAATATTTTCCGATTTTATTAAAATTTGCTTCCATTTTCTTTTCAGTAAACGCATTTCACAAATTTTTTTTGATTTTCAACTAAAATTTTCGTTTTTCATGTTTTTAATAAGTATGAATAAAATTTTATAATTTCACATAATGGAATCAATTCATACTAAAATAAATCGGGCTTTGGTGGTGCCTAACATATAGGATTTTTCTCATTCGTTGATTGATTGGTATGCTAGATTGACTTGATCTACTCTATGACATGCATGCAATTATTCTATATTCGTTTACTAATCTTTGTTTTCTATGAAGCAATTAGCTCACTACTTAGGTACACTTTTTGTCTTTCTTGTTCATTTTATTATTTTTAAATTGATATTCTTTTAATATCCATGTTTAATCAATTAATTGTCACACTTGCTTTGCTTTAACTTATTTAGTAGATACCTAATTCTTAGGCCTTAGAGGGGTGATACGGTCTATTACCGTACCTTCTCAATAGATAACCCGACCCCAGACTCAGACTCAATTTTTTACAAACCTGTTTTTCCTTCAGGAGTCACATTTAAAGTTTTTTTTTTCTTATTTTGTTTTTCCCTTTAAAAATAAAACAAAAATAAGTGGCGACTCCAAAAGCTTTTCAAAAATCATTTTTCAAAATAAAAAACGAGTCTCGCCATTTGAGTGAAAACGCAAATGGAGAAATGCGAGGTCCACACTTATATATTATATACTCTATATGAATATGAATATGAATCTATTATTAAAGATGCATCATAATAAGTATTAATATTATATAATCAGATGAGATAATCCAAAAATATTCTATTATTAACAATATACATTATTACAATAATAAGATATTTAATATCATGTAAATAAATAAAAGTCATAAATTTAAAATTGAATTTATATTTTAAAGTCTTCAAATTTACATTTGTTTTAATTTTAACAATTTTGTCTCCACTTCAAATAGCAATTATAATATTTTTTTTTCATACTAATGATACTTAAAATTGATGAAAATTATGAAAAAAAAAAACCCATACCCTTCAAATTTACATTTGTTTTAATTTTAAGAATTTGTTCCCTATTTCAAATAATAATAATAATAATAATAATAATAATAATAATATTTATTCATACTAATTACACTTAGATGGATGAAAATTATGAACAAAAAAAATTAAAAGTTAAAAATTATAAAATTGGAGAGGGCACGAATTATGAAATAAACATTATTATTCATCATATTTTTTGTACCTTTCAAAATTTTCATTTACTTTAATTAATTTTTTTTTTGTTAAAAAACAATAATAGTATTTATTTATATTAATTGCACTTACAATTGATGGAAATTAGGAACAGTAATTCTTTGTAACCTCCTAATTTCCAACCATTATAAATGAAATTATTTTGAATAAATAATGTATTTGAAGTTGAAAAAAATTCTTAAAATATTTTAAGAGGGGCGATACCTCCCTACGACCCACTATCCCACATCCACGTTGACTAATCAACCCATCCCATTAAAACCCCCAATAACCCCACAAGGAAACAGCGTCCCCCCACCCTTTCTTAGAGAGTAAGAATCAGAGGCGCTATTTTCTCTCTACTTGCTGACTTGGACCAATAAACCCACACTTTTTAAGAGAGTAAGAAGTAAGAACCACATGCGAGTAGCCATGTGTATATGTGCCTATGATTATGCTTCTTTTCAAAGCTGGATTTGAAAACTTTTGATGTATGTATTATTAATTTTTTTTTTTTTTTGTTCAAACTAAAACAACTTATTAAATATATATATATATATATATATATATCAAAATTTTCAATAAAATAACTTTAAAATATCTATTATTATTTTTTATATTAATTTTTCAAAAAAAAATTTCAATATTTTTGTGAATTTTGATTAATTTTCTTTTTATCAATTTATATCAAAATATTTTTCAATATATCCCTAAAATTAAATTATCAATATATCTATAAAAACAATATTTTTATCATTGATCAAGACTATGAGAGTACATTTAAAAATTTTAATATTTTTATTAGTATGCTAAATATTATTATCAAATATAAAAAATTATATTATACATGTGTATTAAAGATTCTTCTACCATTTTTTGAGTTGTCCCAATTTTTTTTATTTATTAATTTTGATCAATTTTCATTCTCGGGTATTTCCTAGCATACCTATAAAATCTAGCTAGCAATATATTCATGAAAATCTATGTTTTCATCTTTGATTGAGAAGAATACGTGTATTTTCTTGTTAAAAAAAGTGAATTTCATTGACTTTGTTAGGTGGTTTTTTTGAGGCCTTGATTTGTAGCTTTGAAGCTTGAAATGATGGGAAACCTAATTATAAAAAACTATCATAATAAAAGCATTTGTTTAGCCTTAATAGCTTGTTAATTTAATACTCATGTCATTAAATGTGATTAAGAATCAAACTGATTTCATTTTTTTTGGTATCATAGTGAGTAAGAGCAAAGACTAAGTTACTCAATTGCATTTCAAGCTTATGCATTTTTCCTTACAATGTCGATTTTCAAGTTGTATGAATAAGATAAAAAAAAAAAAAAAAAAAAAAAAAAAAAAAAAAAAAAAAAAAAAAAGAAAAAGAAAAAAAAACATGTGAATTAGTGGTAGAATTCATTTTGAGTTGAATTTCACATAGAGGCCATGCCCAGTCTAAGAATTAAATTTTCAGCCCGATTGGAGCTATTCTGAAGGTCCATTAGGCCCAGATAAGGATGGCTTGGGCCAACATGGTTCGTTTATATGCCTACTTTTAGATAATCTCCACTTAGCTGCATCTTTTGGCGGGTCTCTAGTGAAGCACAAACTAACCCAAATAAATTTCCCGACTCGGTCCATTTACTACAATTCTAACATTTTTTTTTTTTTGAAAAAAATGACCAAGGCTATGTTTGGTTCTTAGAAAATTTGAAAGAAAATATGAGGAAAAGAAAAAATGGAAAAAAAAAGAAAAAATAAAAGAGAATTAAAAAATACATTTAAAGTAAATAAATTATTTTTATACATTATTTCAAATTTATTTTACTTTTTTAACTTCTTGATGTAAAGATTAAATAATTTAAAATTGAATAAATTTCTAATTATTCTTAATTATATTTGATTTTTTATACATTTTTCACAAGACAATAGAAAACCATTTTTCTTAACATATTTTTTTCTTTAATACTTTTCAAGAATCATATATAACCTAAAAGTTAGAATAACAACATAATCAAGTTATGATTCATAAGATTTAATTCTTTTTTTTTTTTAAAGAAAAAACATATTTAAAGCTTAAAAATGAAAACCAATAAAACAAAATATCAGTTACAAACCAAGCACAAGTAAATCCAAAAGTGGGATAGTTGGCTAAGGACCCGAATCTAAACAAGTAGGCTTGTCAGATGTTGAACCCATAGAATCTATAATCTCCATATACATTATGAATTATATCCATCAATTTGAATCTCTTATTTTGTTGGTGGAAGAGTTGATTCTTTTCCATGGTCAGGAGGGATTATGAGACAAGTACAAACCTTTCAAAAGACAAAAAGTTTTAAAAGCCTAACCTATTAAGAGAATTTAGAAATAATTAATATTAAAAATGTTTAACCTTCCACTATGGCATAAAATCATAATACTATTAAATCATATGTTTTTCAAACCTAAGTGTTACATTTAATTGACGAGATAGAATATGTATATCATAATATCTCATTTCTGGATATAATATTCTAAAATATTATATCCAATAAATATGATATCCATTACGATATGTGATATTATGTTATTCAATATATAAATATAATTCGTATGTACATTGAATAATACATATATTGATATTATCTTATAATAGATTTTATACATATTTTTTAGTTATTCTTATTTAATTATATATTTATTTTTGTAATAAAATATTTTATTTTTCAAAATAAGTAATATAAAAAAATTCATGGAAAAAATAAATTTTTGTCTATCCTATTTCTTGGCTTAAGATTCACATATAGAAGGGAAATAAAAAATAGATGGGATAATATATTTCACCACATATCTTATTATATTCTTATCTTATCTCGTATTATATTTAACTAAGCATGATAAAAACTTATCAATCTTCTAATCGCTCATAATTTCCTCAAACAAACGATACATCTAGAAGGACAATAGGAGGATTGAATGAAGACCAAGTAGTTTTCCTTGTAGTTGGACGACAAGAAAGCATTCTCATAGTATGATATTTGAAAAAGACAATAGGAGGATTGAATGGAGAACAAGTAGTCTTACTGGTAGTTGGACGACAACAAATCATCCCCATGGGAGGAATGAAAAGGACAATAGGAGGATTGAATGGAGAACAAGTAGTTTTACTAGTAGTTGGACGACAAGAAATCATCCCCATGGGAGGAATGAACTTGAACAAAACCTTCCTCTTCGCCTAATTAAAGGGTCATAAAATTGTGGTCACAAGCTTTATCAGTGACAATAAAAAGGTACAATGAGCAAGGTAGGAGGTAGCTTCAAGGAAGAATGCCAACAACCTTGGAATTTAGTTGGTTGACTTTAGTACAAATCCTTATGCTAGAAAGGATGTCTCAAAGTCCGATGATTGAGGGTGTTCATCTTGGGATCTCCCACTCTCATTTCTTTCTGAGTTCCATCATGAATAAGACAAAGTTAGAAAATAAAAATACACAACAAAATAAAACAATACCTGGAACACCTCTCAAACAAGAAATAATTGAGTCACAATTTCATCTTTTGCAACATTCTCTTTATCTTATTTATTCCCATGGATTATTATTATTTTTAATTAAAATGTTTTCAAAAAAATTATCAAATATGTATGAATTTTTTTTCTCAATTTAACGGGCTTTGCAGGAAATGAAAGAAAAAAAAATGAAAGAGTTTTGCTATCATGAATAAATTCTTCTCCTTAAGTGAATTCTGGATTTTTTTTTCTCAATTATGGTTATTTTAGTTTTATAATTGGTAACCGAATAATAAAGGAATTTAAAGGCAAAAAAAAAAACGTAATTAATATATTCTCTTAAATTTTTAATTAATATAAATAAATTTTCGTTTTTAAGTGAATTACGCGATAGTTACATTCCTTTTATTTTTCTTAAATTAATTTATTATTTTTATAACTTTGAGTTATTTAAAATCACAATTATTATTGGTCTTAACAGAAAGAATGAATAAAGGTGAGAGAAAGAGAAGATTCATTGATACTTTGATTCTCTACAAAATGCAGTAAAACCAAAGACTAGTCTACATGGGAGTCAAAGTAACAAGCTCATAACTAACTCTTAGCTCAGGAATTATAAAAAAAAAAAAAAAAAACCAAGGGTTGAAATAGTGGAATATTGGATTGAAATAGTAATGCCCAAGCTAGTGTTGATGCTTATGCTTTATCACAAAATTTTTTTGAGTGTCAACACATGAGTGAAATGACAAAATCCCCTTTTCATGAAAAGTAATCCGAAAAAGCAAGTTCGGGTGCATTGTCACTATGAAGTGATCTAATGTTACCCCCAAATTGCATGTGAATGAGAGTGCAAAAGACAAGAAAAATGCTATTGACATTAGACTTTGCTTTCAACAAGTACATAGAAGTAAAGTGAGAATAATCATCCACATTTGTTAGAAAATACAGAAAACCATCATGTTTTGGTAAATGAAAGGCACCCCATATGTCTACATGCAACAAATCAAAAGGACATTGTGAAACAAAATTGGAAATGGGAAATTGCAACCACTTTTGCTTAGCCAAATGACAAATAGAACAATGAGGTGAATGATCAACCACTTGTTTGAAATTCAATATATTCTTCAATAAATTAAGTCTTACATAGGAAGGGTGTCCTAAACTAGTATGCCAAAGTTCATGATCAGTCTTATAAACATTATTAAAAACACTTGAGATGCGAGATAGTGTGGGAAAAAGATTGGTTGGATCCAAAACATAGAGATCGTCACTACGCCTACCCATCCTAATCATTTTCCCTTGCATATAGTCCTAAATAAAATAAGATTCAGACTCAAATTGGATAGAGCAACAATGAGATTGAGTGAGAGCACTAATCGAAAGGAGGTTAAATCAAAATTGTGGAACATATAAGACACTTTTTAAAGTGAAATGGTTAAATAATTTGATTGATTCTATATGGGTAATGATAACAAATTCATCAGTGGGAAAAAAGACACTCATATTGAAAGACAAGAAAGAATTTTTGAACACATCGAGGAGGAAATGAATTACAAGAAGAAGAAAAAAGTCAATTTAACACTGAAGCTGCTATAAACTAAGGGACCACCTTGTTGTTATGATCATTATATGTAAAACTTATCCTCTCTTTTTTAAATAAACATTCTGATTTTCCAATTAAAAAACTAAATCTTTTTTTTTTTTGTTTGAAAAGAAATTTGATTATTCAACTTAAAACGTATCCACTCTTTTTAAATAAACATTTTGATTTTCCAATTTAAAACTTAATCTCTTATTTTTTAAAAAATACTATGATTTTCCCCCATTTTTCCATAAAACCGATTCTTCTGCAATTTAAAACTTAATTTCAAACTTATATTCAAAACTGGCTATTGGGCTTAGGCTTTGGTCGGCCTACCAAGTGCAGTCCAATTAGGGAAGCCAATATATCTATAAAATATATTTATTTTTAATATAATATAATTTTTTAACAAATTAAAGTGGCCTTGTTAATTTTTTATGGGAAAAGTATAATTTGATTCACTAATACGAAAATACATGGAAAAAAGCACCTCAAATTTTTTTAATTAGTATTATTTTCATTTACTTAAAAATAATTTAAAATATATGCACTTTTTAATGAATCATCTAATTATTCCCAAAAATATATTTTTACTTGTCATGTCATCTGGATCAATTGACAATTAAACTCTTCATGTAGATGTTTTCCTTTATTTTAGATATTTTATTATTTGAGAATTTTTTTTCTTTAGAAACATTATAAAATAAGAATTAAAAAAAAAATTATTCTAGTATTAATAAGTTAAAAATAAATTCATATTATTGACAATAAATAAACCAATAATAAATTTATATTTATTATATAATATTAATAATTGTTTAGTATAATAGAAAATAAAATTTATTGTAAGAGTTATTTAGATATAAAATGTTTTACAATATGGTTGTACTTGATATATAATATATAAATAAATAAATATTTTATATTAAATAAATTAATCATAATTAAAATAATTACATATTATTAAATTTATTATTTATTATTTAATAATAACCTTATTACTTTTTGAATAGGTAATTATGATTAAATAAGATTTGCTTGATAATATTTTCTCTTAAAATTTTAGAAAAAAAAAAAAAAAATTAATCCTATTTAAATAAGATTTTTTTTCATAATATTTCTTAAACTTTTAGGAAACTAAAATAAGAATCCTAATAGGTGTTTGTTTCTAGAGAAAAAAAAATTGCAAATAAAATAATAATAATAAAATATCTAAAAAGAAGGAAAACATCTATATAAAATAGTTTAATTGTCAATTAATTTGAATGATATGATAAGTAAAAGTGTATTTTTGGGAATAATGACATAACTCATTAAAAAGTATATGTATTTTAAATTATTTTTAAATAGATAAAGATAATACAAATTTAATAATTTTGAGGTGTTTTTTTTTATATATTTTCATTTCCGTAAATATCCTACTTTTTCCATTTTGATTGTAAGGGAAATGAAAATTGATTTATGTATCATGGTTAAGCCGGACACGTACACTAACTACGCTGGCCGGCCCGGCCGACTCAAGGAATTCGAGTCGTTGAATTGATCGGGCTCGTGGGTTCGTGGACCACTGGGCCGGGCCATCCGCCTCTGAGAAGTCCTAAAGAGCATTTCTAGAGAGAGAAGGGAAGGAGCGGATCGAGTGACTACAACTGCCGGGGTTTTAGAGAGAGAAAGTAGAGAGATTCAGAGAATCGCCGGAGAAGATGACGGAGGCAATGATAAGGAAGAAGCCTGGCATGGTCAGCGTCAAGGACATGCCGATCCTTCAAGATGGACCCCCTCCCGGAGGCTTCGCGCCAGTCAGGTACGCTCGCCGGATTCCGACCAAAGGTCCCAGTGCCATGGCCATCTTTCTAGCCGCCGTCGGTGCTTTCTCTTGGGGCATGTACCAGGTCGGCCAAGGCAACAAGATCCGGAGGTAAAATTCTACTTTCATATCTTTGCTGTTTGTTTCGTCATCTGTTTGGTTGCTGAGAAAGTGAAATGGAAGAAATTGATAGTTTGAATCTTAGATTTTGTGTTGTTATGATTGGCGATGTATGTGATTGGATTAGGCGGAGTGCATTGGAGGATATGGTTCTTTATGTGTGGATTTCTAAATTTAGGGCTTTGAAATGTGGGGAAATTTTGGGGAATGTTCAGTAATGTAATTCTTAGGCAAGTTGCGATGTGGAAGAATTATATCGAATGTCTGTTATATGAGTTCTCTAGCAAAAAGGGGATCCATTTTACAGAGTGCACTATTAAAATCGAATAAGAAGCAGCATTTCTAGGTAATTTTAGATGTGTTTTGAGCACAATTCTAGTGAAGAATCCATTCAAGTTACACTCCTGTAATTATTACATTCATTAGTAGTGTCAGAAATTTATGTGTTGAAAGGAGGAAGGAGGTATTATTACATGAGGTATTACATAGTTTAGTTGGGAAGTTGAGTAAGGACATTCTTTTCCTTTGAGGAGGGATGTGTGAATGGATTGGTTGTGGTTTGGTGGCTTTTCCAACGATGTTTTTTCTTGAAACTAAATGCTATGTTTGGTTCTGGAAAGTACTAAGTAAAGAACAAAATAAATGTTAAGGCAAATTATTTTCTTATTTTCTTATGTTTGGTACCAATCTGCTTCTACAATGGAAAGTTAAGGGGCTAGGGAAGAAAAGGTGAGCAGTTTGGAAATTGGCGCCTATTTGTCTTTTTTGGTGTATTTGGGGAAAGCGAAACCGAAGAACGTTACAAGAGGAAGAGATGTCGGATACTTGCTTGAAGAACCTCTTTTTTGGGTCTCTTCTTGAGTGGTCTCAATAGTTTTTGGACTTGGACTCTCTCTCTTTTCTGAATTTTTTGGGTGATTGGCTTGTTGGTTAGCTTTTTCCTCTCTAGGTTTTTTC
The DNA here is from genome assembly GCA_022059055.1 of Vitis cinerea. Classification (NCBI taxonomy): domain Eukaryota; kingdom Viridiplantae; phylum Streptophyta; class Magnoliopsida; order Vitales; family Vitaceae; genus Vitis; species Vitis cinerea. The sequence goes on along the minus strand of JAJJMJ010020764.1, from coordinate 518 downwards.
TTTCTTTTGTTGCCTTGTTTTGGCTATCTTTGTATACTGCCTGTGTACGTAGGGAGCGCCCCCTGTTTTGGCGTGTTTTAATTTATTTTTCTCTCTGTCTATCAAAAAAAAAAATTCATCCTAAATGTGTTGAAATGAAATCTGCTTAGCTTTTTGGAAGTGAAGATAGTATGAGCTTATCATTTTCGTCATTGATGCATTGCTATTCATCCTAAATTGGTTGAAATGAAATATGCTTTGCTTTTTGGAAGTGAAGATAGTATGAGCTTATCATTGTTCTCATAAGAATGACCTTGTCATGTTTAATTCAATGTTTCACTAGAAATTCATGAAATTTTTGCTAAGACTATGTTTGGTTCTCAAAAAAATTGAGGGAAAGAAAATTGAGAGAAAAATAGAAGGAAGGAAAAAGTGAAGGAAAATAAGAAATATATTTAAATCCAGTAAATTATTTTATATACTATTTCAAAGTCATTGTATTTATTTTAACTCTTCTTTATAAGGATTAAATAATTTTA
>JAJJMJ010020762.1:26313-56903 GCA_022059055.1 Vitis cinerea | reverse complement strand
CCATCAAATTTGGGAGAACATGGTGAGTACTCAATGATATAATTTTAGTTTAATAGAAATTGGTTTAGATAGAAAATGAAGTTTCAGAATCTTTACAAAAAGAAATTTTGAGAGGGAAACGTTAAAACCATCTGATTTGGCGAAATATGGTGCGTACTCAATGGCATAATTTTACTTTTAGACGTGGGTTTAGATAAAAAGTAAAGTTCCATAATCTTTGTAGAAATAACTTTTGATGAAGAGAAACTAGAACCATCAGATTTGGCTAAACATGGTGAGTACTCAATGATATAAGTTTATATATATATATATATATATCAATTTGGACAAAAAGTGAAGTTCCATAGTCTTTACAAAAAGATCGTTAGGCAAGGTGATGTTAAAACCATTAGATTTCGCACAATATGACGAGTACTTGATGATATAGTTTTACTTTTAAACATTGATTTAGATAGAAAGTGAAGTTCTACAATTTTTGTAGGAAGAACTTTTAATCAAGGGATGCTAGAACCATTAGATTTAGCAAAATATGGTGAGGACAAAAGGTGATGTTCCATAATCTTTGTCGAAAGAACTTTTGACAACACCAAAACCATCAGATTTGGCAGAACATGGTGAGTACTCAAAAACATAATTATACTTTTAGACATTGGTTTGGACACAAAGTAAAAGTTCCACAATCATTGTAGGAAGAACTTTTGATGAGGAGAAGCTAGAACCATTAAATTTGGGAGAATATGGTGCGTACTCAATGATATGATTGAACTTTTATAGATATTGGTTTGGAAAGAAAGTGAAGTTCCATAATCTTTATAGAAAGAACTTTTGAGAAGGAAACATTAGAACCATCATATTTGGTGAAACATGGTGAGTACTTAATGGCATAATTTTACTTTTAAATAGGTTTGGACAAAAAAGTAAAGTTCCATAATCTTTATAGAAATAACTTTTGACAAACAAAAGCTAGAACCTCAAATTTGGTATAACATCGTGACTATATAACGATCTGTTTACTTTTATAGACATCGGTTTAGATAAAATGTGAAGTTCCATAATCTTTATAGAAATAACTTTTTGTAAGGTAACACTAGAACCTTTAGATTTGACAAAACATGGTGACTACTCAATTACATAATTTTACTTTAGATATTGGTTTGAATAAAAAGTGAAGTTCCGTTATCTTTGCAGAAATAACATTTGACGAGATGCTAGAACCTTTGAATTTAACAAAATATGGTCAGTGCTTAATGGCTTAATTTTACTTTTTGACATTGGTTTGCACAAAAAATGAAGTTTCATAATCATTGTAGGAAGATTGTTGACAAGGAGATGCTTGAACCATCAATTTTGATAGAAAATGGTGACCAAATACCCAAATTACAATGCAAGCCTTTTATAATTTAAAATTAGGGTGCAAGAGAGGCAAATACAAGTTAAGGAATGTAAAATCCAAGCATTAGAAGGGTCTCACAAGCATATTATAATGTAGAAATAGATTGAAATTTAAGAGATAATTAAAATACGCAAAATGAAAATGCAAATTTCATGCATTAAATGAACAATAGTTTGGTAAAATAACCATGGGTGCTCACCAATCAAAGAGCCATCTCTCTAATTTATGAAAAGTATAAAAAAAAGAAAAGAAAAAAGTCAAGCATAAATTTCTCCACAAATTGAGACTAATAACCAAAATACATGAATAAATGTAAAAAATAGACTTACACATGGAGTTGAACATAGACAAAAACATCTCAAGTAAGATTATATCAAAATGAATGAAAATGAGATCTACCCTATTCCAATAAAAAAACATGAAGAAATCTGAACTCTAGAAAAGACCAAAGAGGCCTCCCTAAAGAAGTTCCCCATCTCCAGCTGCAAAATAGGGTATCTGTTGTCCTTGCTTGGTGACACATAGAGGCAACCTAAGGAACCACCAAAAATCTAAGAACTAAAAGGGAAGTGCCAAAAACAAAAATAGGATTGAGCAAGAAATGATTTCATAGCTAGGTTGGGTGGCAGGTTTTGGCCTCATGGGACATGCCATCTTATTACCATCCAAAGGTGGCAGTGGCTGAGGGATGGCTTTAGGGTCCTTGGATGACTCATTTTCACCTCATCCTTCCTCTGTTTTAAGCACTTGCCCTCTTCCACTCCATGCTTGTGCGTCGGGTGATCCCAGGATGTTCCTTTGAGTTGCAAGACATCAAAATTTTGAAAATGTGAGATCACTAAACACCCGTGGGGTAGCTCAACATTGGTGATTGAGGAGTGCACTAGTGACATTATCTCACTAGGAATGTGATTTCTGTTGTAATTAATATGTATGTTATGTTTGGTTCCTGGAAAGTACTAAGCAAAGAAAAAAAAAAGTTAAGAAGAAAATACTAAAAAAATAAAATATAATTAAAATTAGTTACAAACTTTGCAATACAGAGATTGACTATAGTTCATAGATGATCATTAATATTTTTTATTTTAGACATATCTTAGTTTGGATTGAAAGTGAAAACTTGTAATGTTTGTAGGAGGAACTTCTAACAGAAAGGAACCAGTAGAACCATCAAATTGGGCAGAACATAGCGAGTGCCTAACAGTAGAATCATCAAATTTACCCAAGCATAGTCAGTGCTCTACAATACAAATAACTATAGTCGATAGATTGATCTCTTTTTTATTTGAGATATGGGTTTTCCTAGAAAGTGAATATTCATAATGTTTACAGAAAGAACTTGTAAGGGGAAGGAGCCAGCAGAACAATCAATTTTCTTTTGACTTGTCTTTGGATGGAAAGAGAAGATTCCTAATGTTTTCCCTATGTTCCATTTAGCAGAACATAGACTTGTTCTCAACAATATAATATTGATAATTCATAGATGATAAATTGATTTTTTTGCTATAGCATATAAATCAATCATTTTGAAAGAAAATGAAGATTCACAATATTTGCAGGAGCAAATTCTAAAATGGAAGAGAGCCCCGGAGAACCATCAAGTTCACCATTACAATGTAACTGCATGCCCAACCATACTATAATAATAGTTCATAGATGATAACCGATCTTTTTTCTTTTAGATATGAACTTGGACAGCAAGTGAAGGATTCCTACTATTTTTACATGCAGATTACAAGAGAATGGAGCCAGGAGAATCATCAAATTTAGCAGAAAATAGTAAGTGCTAAGAAATTCAATATCCATATAATAGTTGAAAGATGATCATTGAATATTTTTCTCCCTTTTAGCTTTGGGTTTCTTAAATTCTGGAGGATGAAATTCTAAAAAGGACTTGGCAGCATATACGTATCATTAGTGGTGTTCAACAATTAAAACCAGAAATATAATTCATGCAAGATATATTGATTTGTCTGTTGCGTTTTTTAATCTGCTTTTGGGTTCAAAATGATTATTATTATGTTAGCTGTAGGAAATTCTATAGGGAAGGATACCATAGAACAATCAAGTTTAGCAGAACGCTGTGAATGGTCAATAATATGATGGCCATAATCTCTACCTTGGTCAATGATCACTACAATAAAATACACACATTTAGGAGGGCTGAACAAAAGCCCTAAATAAAGAACACCTATACTCGGAGTCAAGTAGTATATTCATGTGTAGAGATTATACAAGATTTTTGGACCTGGTAATTAAGTTGGTGCAGCCATAGGTTAGGGAAACAACAACAGGAGGTTCATTTCTACAAACATAGGAGGACTCTTTTGGACATAGTTCTTTTTTTTTTCTTTCTTTTGAGGTGTGGATATATGGTGTGACTAATTGTACAGATTCGGAAAACTTAGGGTATGTTTGGAAATTGTTTTTAAAAATAGTTTTATTTTTTTAAGAATAAAAAAATAGATAAACTTGTTTGTTAATTAAGAAACAAAAAATAGTTTTTTGTTCTTAAAAACATAAAATAGGGTGTTTTCAAAACATATTTTAGTTGGTTTTAGTTGTTTTCACATTTTATTTACTATTGTTTTAGAAAATAATTATAGAAATATGGAGAATGGTTAAAAATAAAGTATATAGATATAAGTTACTTTAAAAAAATATCTAAAACCATAGAAAATAAGTTAAAAATATTTCAAGTTCCTAAATAAGTTTTTATTCTACAAAACATTAAATAATAGTTTACAAAACAATTCTTAAAAACTAGTTGTTAGAATTATTTTAAAAAACACTTCCTAAGCAAAACCTTACTTTCTATGACTACTTCCTAAGCTTAAACTATTTTTCTAAAACTTGGAAATCTTACCTAAATAGAGATCATGTCATATAAATCTAATTACAAGTTAATTGAACTATTGTCCTATCAATTAAAAACCAATCTAACTAATAATATTTTTGTTGGGAAAATTGTAGTACCTAGCATGAAAAATAAAGTGAAATAGGGAAGACAATAAATTTAAGTGGTAGGCACAATTTCCTATGTCCACAAGAGAGGGAGATTAAATTCAATATTAAACTTGAGAAATATACACTCAAACTCTCTCAACCTCTTTCTAACCAAAACCCAATAACCCTATGCCTATCTCTCCACTCTTGGACTATTCATTTTTTTTACTCTCTAATAAAATTCTATGTAAAACCATACATATTTTTAGAGTCTTTTGGGTTGACCCTCACTAAAAATATTTTTCTAATCCTAATCAAACTTAAAAAGGTAATTTACCAAAGCCTAAATTTCATAAACACTGACTTTCATAAAAATAAAAAAAGAGTCAAAATTAGCAACAATATTCTCTACCTTAACTCAAATTCCTTCAATCCTTATATGGGGTTATCTCTCCTTGATACCCACCTTTGCATCCCTTATGGGTGGGGTTTCACTACTAAATAATTAATGAGAATAAATATGTGTTAAGTTCAAACTCTAATTGTACTTGACTTGAGAAATCGTTTTTGTATTCTTCGTAACTTCATTTCTTTTACAATTAGTCCAATCCTTGTGCCAAAATTACCATTTGCTAAAAGTGGGATTTGATCATCTTACCTTTGTGTTTTTTTGTGTAATACCGACATCTTGTCATATTGTTCTACTCTTATAACTTCTTTAGCACTAATGTAAGACTTTTCATTGCGTGACTTCTTTGTCATAATTTTACCTGAAATTGTCTTTCTAGTCAACTTGTCTAAAATTTTCACATTTTTCCCCTTCATAGCTATGGAAGCACCTTTATTAATATCCATAATAACATCTGTGTAGAAAAATCATAGTTTAAAGTGTCTAGAGCCCTCAAAGAAATTAACTCCTTAATTTAGGAACATGCTCAACATTAGTGAATGTTTTAGAAAACCATCAAATATCTTCATTTTCATGATACCAATCCTAATGGCTTCAAAGCTAGGATTATTGCCCACTAGGATAGTACTAATATCATATTCGTTATACGTGTCAAAACATTCCTTATTAACAATTCAAAATTCAAGAGTTAGAAAAATTTTCACCAACTATAATAGATAAAACATCTTCATCATTAGCAAACTTTTCATGGACAACATTAGCAAAATCTATGAAATCTCTTTTGATTCAAGCTTTTTCTTTGCTTACATGCTTTGTCAATTCTTCACAGTATCTCTTGATATATCTCTTTTTGTGGCAAATGCAATAGGAAAAATAAAGTGAAATAGAGAAGGCAAGAAATATGTGCGTGGACATAATTGCCTATATGTCCATTGGAGAGAGGAAGATTAAATTAACTAATAAACTTCAGAGATACACACTCAACTATCTCAACCTCTCCCTAGCCAAAATTGAATATGCTCATTGCTTATCTCTTTTCACTCTCTCGGTTATTCACTTTCTTTTATAAAATCTTATATAAAAACCCATATTTATAGAGTTCCATGGGTTAGCCTTAAACAATAAGTTTCCTAATCCTAGCCACACTCAAAAAGGTAATTTATTTAAACATGAATTTTATAAATATTTGGACCATCCAAAAATAATAATAATAAAAAAAGAGTCAAAATAAATAACAATTTTGTGTTGCATACGGAAATGCTTGATAATTTTGGAGTTCTCAATCACGAATCAAGATTCCTAAGTGAAGTAGTGAACAATGATTAATAAAATCTGAAGCACATCATCTTTTATTTATGTTGGAAATTCTATCATTTCTTTTCTTTTTCCCATAATGTTAATAGACACTGGCATATTTGTGCGTTGCCAATGTCTATTAACATATAAAGCTTTTACTCTAGCATATAAAGCTTCCAAAGTTTTATCATTAATGCGTGCTACTTGGATTTTATTACAATTCTTGTTCCCAAGGATTCCCTCGTCTCTTGAATAACAACCCTATGGACATAGTGGATAGGTAAACTAAACAAAAGTGCTGATATCATACCAAATTTTAGTTTTGAATTCAATCAAACCGTTTAATGAGTAAAAATTCAAAATTTAAATTTCTTTTACTCAACAAGCTTTCCTTTACACCCTTTTATTATTTAATACTATTTTTATTATTATTACTATTTTCTATGGACAAACTACATTGAAATAAGATGTATTGATTGACATAAACTACATTGTCCTAAAACACTTTATATATGTAGTGCCAAATATAATGTGCAGTACAATGTTGGGTCAGTTGCAACATATTAATGAAAGAGCATGAAAATAAAACAATCTATATATAAGGGCACACGATATTTTAATGTAGTTCAACTAATCATACCTATGTCCGTAAATGAGAGATAAAATTCCACTATATTATAGAAAATATTAGATAGGATAGAAACGGGTACAACTATTAGGTCCCAACATATCTCATATTTCCCATTATTTGTATCTTGATCATGAATCATGAATTCTTTTGCTCCATTGGATGTTTCCCACTATTTCTGGTATCTACATCTTGAACTGCAAACCCTCTTACTCTACTAGGTATCCTTTGCACTTTCTCACATTTCTATCTATCATGGTTTGTCGTCACAAGCCCATGTCTGTTTCATAATTTTTTCCCCTCATGACTTGGAATATTTATAGACATATTTCTATTAGTTTTCTTTATTATATAAGGAATCTAATTATAATCACACATAAACTTGGGAAATATTCTATATAATATTCATAAAAAAATATTCCAATAAGAATTTGGGACACTTCTAACCCATCATGCTATTAGTTATAATCTAAGGCCTATAACCGCATTAAATGCATATATTACACATATGTGTTTATTTATTTATTTTGTTGGTCCTAGAAGGTGTTTTTAGTAATGTTATTTGTTTCTTTATTTTCAACTATTAAAAAATGTTTGTAATTTTATTTAAATAAAATAAAATCTACAGGTACAATCTTGTTGTTTAAACCTTTTGCTTTTTTTTTTTTCCATAGATGAAAATACCCTCTAGTATTCTAAAAATTACATAATATATGTCTATTATGAACTCAATTTATATAAGTTAGTAACCTGTAAAGCAAATTGAAATATTTGATTTTTTTAATTAAATTAACCTAATAAAATTTAAAATAAAAAAACTAGGTGTCTCATTTTGATACATTTCCTATTTTTCATTTGTAAATTAGAAACTTTTATATAAAAATAAAACATGTGCTAAAATATAACTTTACCTTATGTTTTTAAGACACTTCAAAACATTTTTAAATTTGAGGTCATAAATATTTTTTGATACCTTCATTTTTTAAACCATTAAACTTCTAAAAGTTTTGGAATTTTATATAAAAGTTATCAATATTTTTTTATTTTAAAAATAAAAAATAGGAAGTACTGTATCCATAAGAGCACTAATTTATTTTGATTTGGTTTGTTAGTCCATGGGTGTTGATTGGTTTTCTTAATTGTTTTCTAATTAATGCCACACAATGATTTGCATGCATTATTGTAAGAAAAGTATATTTAGATGCTTTTAGTTGCATGAGAAGTCCTAAAATTCTTGTTTCATTCAGCTCCATTCCAATACTGAACGCTAAAATCTGATTGTAGGGCATTGAAGCTGGATGGCGATTCAAGGGGAAGGGTTGCATGTTTCTTGAAATTAGTGAATGCAGAATAGCTGTTTAGGTGATGAATAAGGTCCACTGAAACTATTTAGACAGCATTTGGTGTACTTGATTATTTCCTTTTCATCGTCCTTTCGCGTGTGTTATTTTCATTCGAAGACCTCGAGACGCAATATGTTTTACTTAAAGGATATATTACATATGCATATCAAGTGAACTAATCTAACCTAAAGTTCTAAAACCTTGATCACTTCATAAAACACCTTTCTTGAGGATGTAGTAGAGGAGAAGTTTCTTATAAGGCTATCCTCTTGGAGAAGATATTCAGTAATCCTTAAGGGGATTAAAGAACATGAAGCTTATGAAAAGTAGCATTTCCAGTTTCCCATCGTTTTCATGCTTGAGAAGATTCCACATGATTTCCTTAAAAGGGAGGAGGAAACATCGGATAGGAAATTACAGTTGGTAAAGTCGTCATGCTAAGATAGTTTCAATCCTTTATAAGGCTCTTTTGATAGAAATTGGTGGTTGAAGTTTGAAATGTATTAAGATTAACTGTTTGTACAGGCATGTGATTTTGGTTGTAAAGGATCTATTTATGTTCCTCATAAGATAACACATGGAGGACCATGGCACATCAGTTTCTAAGATAGAGGATCATACAATAGTAGTGTCGTGCTCATAATGATCAGTGGTAATGAGTTGGCTTTCATGGTATAGTGACCTATACGTCCTCATGATGATGTAATACCCCAAACCCAATTTAGGGGTAAAATCATAATTTAGAAATTAATTAATTAATTAATTAAATTAATTTAATAAAGGTAGAAAAGTCTTTTCGCTTTTAAAAGCCTTAGTTACAAATTAGATTTTCCCTATATTCTCTATTAAGAAAACCCTTTTACACAGATATTAGAAAGATTAGAGAGCATAGGGGTGAAGATTTGGAGGTTTAAGGTTTAAAGATCAAATTTTCAGGTAAGATTTTAATCCTCGAAATAGTATTTTATATTCATTAATTAGATTTGAGTACTTTAGAGATCTCAACCTAGATTAGGGTCTGTTTATCTAAGTTTTTTTTTTAAAATTAAAAAGATTGGAAATTTGTGATTATAAGTAGAGTTGTTGATGAAAAAAAAAAAGAAAAAAAAAGAAAAATCTAAATATTCAATTAAGTAGATCTAAAATAATAATATGAAGAAGATTTCTAGATTTTGGAGTTTGATGCACTACGTTGGGGTGGCTATTTGAAAAAACAAAAAACAAAAAAGAAAGAAAGAAAGGAAACGTGAGAGCCAGTAGGCTGGTGATTTGATTTAAGTATATAAAAAAATAAATAGTTAGGATAAAATTAGGAAGGAATATGAATTTTATAAAAATTTGGAAACTTACTAAATTTATATTATTATTGTTTAAGAAGTTGAAAAAATTTTGGGTGGTAATAATATTAACATAAGAAATTAATTAAGATCACTAATACTAAATAAAATATTTTTAAGATTTTCAAATTTAGACCCTTTAGATAAATAATCAATAATTATAGTTGTGCATAATATTATGTTAGGTGATGAGTAAATTTGTTAAGCTAAATACCTTAAGTTTTTGAGTGTTTTTTTAACGTGAGGGAAATTAATACAAATTTTGTAAAAGAAAATAATTTTCTTTTTATATTATATTTTGAAATGTGTAAAAATATGTTTTGTATGGAAAATATGTTTGAGCAATTTCTTTGTTTATGAAAAATGAAAATTGTGGAGATATGATGTTTTGTTTTGTAAGTTTGAATTAATGAAATAAAGTGTTTGACTCTAGTTTCTATGGCCCTAGTCAACAGGTTATAATTGTTATCACTTCCGACCCTAGTTAATAAGTTATAATAGTTGATATTATATGGTCTTAGTCAACGGGTTATAATAGTTGACCTTATGGCCTTAGTTAGCGAGTTATAATTGTTGACTTTTGGTTTTGTTCACCTTAAATGGAACAAATTTGAAACTAGCCATTCATTTGTGAAGTCCCACTTAATTGGGCACCATTTGTTATTTGATAACTAGAGTAAAGATATTTTGAATGTATTTGATTTGATTTTGATGAGAAATTATTTTGAAATAGATATGAGAAAGTTTTGATAAAAAATTTGATTGTATTAACATTTTGAACTCAAAAGTTTTTATGAAAATAATTATACGATATATCTCCAGTTTGTAATTATAATTGAAAATGTTTGATCCATGAAGTTGTATTGATGTTCCTTATTAATTTTTAAGTTCATGCCCCTTCGTTGATAAATTTTTTTCAGGTACTCTCAGTTTGGGTGAGGAATGATGGCTAGGCTTTGGAATTTTTCTTTGTTGGAATCTTTGTTCAAACTTTATTTTGGACATTGTTTAGATGTTAAAATTTGAGTCCTATTTGAATTATTTGGACAATAACACTTTGGTTGATATGTTAATTTTTAAAGTTGATATTTGGAGATTTTAGAATTTATTTATTTTACTATTCTAAACAAGAATTTGGTAATTGGTAATTTCCAATTACAAGATGAATGTTTGTGTCATTTCCACTTTAAGCCTTTGAGTTTAAGGTGTGAAATAATCGTCATGCCCTTGGAGTGGGTTTTGGGGCATGACAGATGATGTGTAGAGGAAAAATCAAGGTAAATGTGGTGTAGTTCAAAATGAAAATTATTTACTAAAGTATATTCCAAACTGAATTCAATTAAGGAAGTTTTGAAAACGAAATTTTGTGAAATAAAAATAAGCCAAAAATCAAAATGAAATAGCCATCAATTGGAAAACTATCGAATTCAAAATTCAGAAGTCAGAATTCATTAGAGATTGATTTCAAAGGTGCATTGAATCACAAAATTGATGTACTCTATACGTAGTTAGGTAATGACCTTAAAATCTTCCCTACACCAATTTTAGATTTAGCATTAAGTCTTGATCATTTCATTTCAATTCAATTCATCAATTATTTGTGATTCAATCCAATATTAATATTTAATCATCTTTCAATTGTTCATATAGTGTGTCTACACAAAATCAACCAATCTAGTGCTTAGCCATTCAATGAATATTAACAAAAAAACTACAATATTCCTTATTTAAGACGATTATGAAAGAAGATTAACTTAGGTTCAATTAATTAATTCAATTGGAAAGCCTTCTCTATCAGCTCCAAGGACTCGAATTCACCATGAATCTCACCTCTAGATCCTTCCTCTTTGAGAGATTAAGAAAATGGAGAACCAACCTTACAATTCGTGATTGACTTAAAAGAAAATGAAAGAAAATGCATTCTTTTAAAAGGAAACTTACAAATCCTCTCAATACAAAATTGATTGAAACATTTAAACGTACAAATAAAAATAAAAACTCCCGAATGAGATTTTTCAAACTCCAAACCAAATCAATTAAGGAAATTTTGAAAATGAAATTTTTGTAAAATCAAAATAAGTCAAATTCAAAATGAAACAACTATCATTTGGAAATCTCTTAGATTCAGAATTCATTAGAGATCAATTTCCATGGTGCATTGGATCACAAATTAATCTACTCTTCATCTAGTCAAATAAAGACCTCAACATCTTCCCTACATTGTACGATTTTAGATTTTTTTTTACAAGTCTATATCATTTCAATTCTTAATGTATAAATTCCAATTTCATTCATCAATTATCTATAATTTAATCCAATATTAATCTTACAAGTCTATATCATTTCAATTCTTAATGTATAAATTCCAATTCCATTCATCAATTATCCATAATTCAATCCAATATTCATCTCTAATTATCTTTTAATAATTCCTATAGTGTATCTACATAAAATCAACGAATCTAGTAGTTAAACATTTGATGAATAGATTAAGAAAATGCTAGATTCATTATTTAAGATGATTATGAGAGAAAATTGCATTATGTTCAACTAATCAATTCAATTGGGAAGTCTTGTCTATAGCTCTAAGGACCTGAATTCCCCATGGATCTCATCTCTAGATTCTTTCTTTTTTGAAGAATTAAGAATCTAGCTAGTCATGACTAGAGAACTAGGCTCACAAGCCATGTTTGACTTGAAAGAATAGGAAAGAAAGTCTTTAAGAAAATGAAATACAATTGTATTCTCTTCAAAGGGAAATTGCAAAATCCTCTCAACAAGAAATAGGATTTCAAAAGTTCGAAAAGGAGTTTCTAGTACAATTGGAAACTTGGCATCACATTATTAGCCTTCCTAAATCTTCCATGAGCTTCATTGACATTTTTAGCCTTCCTAAATCTTCCATGAGTTCCATGTTAATGGAAGAGTTTCACATTCAAAAAGTGGCACCAAAGGTTTATTTTGAATGGCCTCTTAAGAAGTTTGAGTTTATGACATTCAATCATCATTACTTAGCTGACCCATCCTTAGGCTTAAGGATAACATTATTGTACCCTAACAAACTCTCCCTTAACATGACACTCCTAGGCTTGAACCCATGACCTTGCCTTTTGTACCAATTCTTGGATCAGGTTTTAACCATCTTATTTGGAAACCAATAGGTATACAATAAAGGTAGACCAAACCTTTTATGGAATTCGACCACCATCATTTAGGGGGCCCATCCCTGGGATTAAGAGTGTCATTGTTTCAACATAACACTACTTATTTTCACTTCAATCAACAACCCAAATTAGTCTTATTATAGTCATTTTGAGCATTTAACTAGATTGACATCAATTTATAATTAAATAAACTCAACCATAAATTAAATTCAAATATGCTAAACAAGAGTAAATCTCTCACAATGGTTGTAGGAATTAATTTCAAACATTAATTCACACCAATTAGAAGATGGATTATGCAACGAAACCTATCACAAATTTTGGTAAAAAAACATGGAATCTAAAAATTACCAGAAATACCCCTACAACCAAAACTAGGGTTAGAATATCAAAAAACCCTCCAACCCCTAAGAAACTAAGTTGTTGCCACCAAGAGCGATTGAGTGCCCTTAACGAGCACTTGAGCATGCCTGAGTTGGTTGAGTGCTTGTCTCTAGCACTCGTCTCTTGTTTAAATTAAAAAACCACCTTTCTAAAATGTTTTTTTCTCCATGAATATCCTTGAACCCTTGGAGCCTTTGTTCTCTTCTCTTAGATCACCATAGATATATCAAAGTACATACTTTTATACAACTAAAAAAAAAATCCAATGCTCCTAAAAATGAAGCTTATGTTTGACCTACCAAATAGGAAAAAAAATTACATCGAAAAATTTAATCAAAGTTTATACTCCTTATGGATTAGTTTACAACCCAACCTAGGGAAAACAACAATCCAACTATTCATTATTGCATTCATATATGAGAAAATAAAACCATATGTTCATTCCTATTGGCCATGGGATGAACAGAAACACCTTGAAAAATAGAGTTAATGCATCCTATATTAGATCTAACGAGTTATTCCTATCCTTAGGCTCTAATACTAATTGTTGGGAAAACCCTTGTATCGTGGGTACATGGTCTCTAGTAAGCTATGTATACTAAATCATAAAGCAAAAAAAAAAAGAAAAGGATTTAGGTGCTTATAGATCTCAACCACCTCTGTATCTTTTACTCAATTGGGATTTAACTATAGGCACTTGTATAGATTGGCTATACACCTTTTCGAGGGAGAGAGAAATGAAGGCTCTCTAGAAGACAATGACTAAGAGTTTCAAATTCTAAACTCCTAAAAAGGTTTTTATAGACTTCTTTGTTTAATTGACTATGGCCTAACTTGAGCTTCAGTCACAAAACTTAGCCTATTGGGTCCTAATTAATTAATTAACCATAATAGACTCTAATTAATTAATTAACCCTAATAGGCTCTAATTAATTAATTAACCCAATCCAAAAAAACTAAAAATAATTAATCATAAAATCCTATGCAACCTTATGCTTTTACCAAAAAGCCCTTATGGATATAAATGACTAATTCTCCATAAAACCTCAAAATTTTGTGCCAACAAAGAATATGAGTGTAAGATAATACCACTAGGACCCATAGAAAATAATAGCTCCCTCAAAATTCGATTATGAAGGAGCCTATATGGCCTAGCCTCATCTAGACAACCCCAAACATAAAGATGCTTAATACTAGGCTTCTTTCTAGTCCATAGCTCATATGGGGTTTTAGCTATTGCTTTGCTTGTAACTTGATTAAGGATATAAACAGTAGCCTTTAAGGCTTCTCCCCTAAGTGATTCTGGCAAAGAAAAATGATTTATCATACTTCTTAACATATCCTTCAGGGATCAGTTTTGTATCTCAGCTACACCATTTTAACTTGGAGTCACTGGCATGGTGTACTGAGAAACAATGCCACATTCTTGTAAGTATCTAGCAAAATGTCCTGAATGCTGTTCACATGATCCATCATATCTACTATAGTACTCACCAACATGGTCATATTTAACGAATTTAATTTTCTTTCCAAGTTGATTTTCAACTTTAGCTTTATAGGATTTGAAAACATCCAACAATTGAGACTTCTCATGAATCAAGTATAGGTACCCATAATGAGAGTAATCATTTATGAAAATAATAAAATACTATTGACCATTCCAAGAAGCCATAAGAATGGACCACAAATATCAATATGAATTAATTCAAAGACACCTGAACTCCTATTAGCACCAAATTTTCTGACATTGTTTGCTTTCTCTTAATGCATTCAATGCATATTTTCAAATTTGAAAAGTTAAGGGAATCAAGAATTCCTTCTAACACAAGTCTTTGCATCATTTGTTTAGAAATATGTCCTAAACGCTCTTGCCACAACAAGAAAGAATTCTCATAAGTTAATTTATGCTTTGTACCACAATTACTTTCATGCAAGGATTCATAAATATGTGAGACATTAATATCCAATTTATATAGATTATCAACCAAAGAACTTGTACCAATCTTATTTGAATATTGAAAAAAATCTAATTTTTCCATTTCCAAATGAACAAGAGTAGCAAAATTTGTCTAAATGAGAAACAGATACCAAATTCCATCTAAATCATGATACATAAAAAGTCTTATCCAAATCCAAATAATAACCAGATTCTAATTGCAATCTGAATAAACCAATCGCCTCAATAGGAGCTTTGTTGCCATTTCCCATATAGATGAATCTTTTAGCATCAATTGGCACTTGACTCCTTAGACAACCTTGCATTGTCACACTTATGTGAGTGGTTGCACCTGTATCTATCCACTAAGTGTGATTTGGTATTAAAGCCAAGTTAACTTCAAAACAAACAAAGTTAAGAAGTTTACCCTTTTTAATGAGCGATTTTGCATACTTAATTAGGACAATCCTTCTTCATATGTCCACCTTTCTTGCAAAAGAAATAAGTGATGACTTATCCTGTTTCTATTGCACCTTAGGTTATGAGGTCCCATTGTCTGCAACTCCTTTTCCTTTACTGTTACCATTCCTTTTCCTATTGGCAGCATTGTCACGAAGGGTAGTAGCAAAGTGAGCATTTTCTATCTTTTCTTGTTTCAATCTTTCTTCCTTTTGCACACATTGAGCAATGAGCTCATTAAGAGTCTATTTTTCCTTTTGAGTATTATAACTTATCTTAAAAGGACTAAATTGTGTAAGGAGAGAGATCAAGACTAGGTGCATAAGGATGTCATCAGACAACTCCAACTTTAGTACCCTCAATTAAGTAACAAGCTTAGACATTTCCATAATGTACTCCATTATGTTCCCTTTGCCTTTATACTGCATTGAAATGAGCTTAGACAAAATGGTGCTTGTTTCGTTCTTTTCAGATCCAACAAATCGATATGCTATTTGGCTCAGGAAACTCTTAGCATTTTCCTCCTCAAGCATTGCACCTTTGATGGTATCTAGAAGAAAGTGCTTCATGATCATAAGACTCATGTGGTTAGTGAAGGGAAAAACTTGTATATCTCCGTTTTCTAAGTCTGGATTAGGTAAGGAACATGCATAACTATCTTAGGCTTTTTCTAAATCCTATGCATAGTGGAAAAATAACATTTTTATACTTTAAAAGGATTGAGAAAGTGCTAACAAAAACCATACCTCAAATTTAGATGTTCCTGAATCAAATCCACATGGTGAAGATGAAGATTAAAATAGCAGAAGTCTCGTAAATCCAAAGTCTTAAAGTCTCGTAAATCCAAAGTCTTTTGCCCGACGACTCGAATCTTGATCTTGGCACACTTTTGGTGGGGAGGAAAAGATGGTGGAGGCTATGACTCTCAATCTCTCTAGATAGTGGAAGACAAAAAGCATGGAAATCCTAACCCCTATGGGGTATTTATAGGGTTCCTAAGTGGGCTTAAGTGACTTGAGCCCACATGGGTTTGGGTTACTTAATCTAGCCCAAAATGAGTTCTAATTGATTAATTAACCCAATAGGGCCTACTAATTAATCAATTATTCCAATCTAGAGACCTTGTTCACTTACCCCTATGCAATCTTATCTAATTACCAAAACGCCCTTATGCATAAAAGTTAACCTAGAGCCAACCCGACCCTCATAACCCATGCCAACAAGGTATATGAGGTCAGAGTGGGGACCACTGGGACCTATAGAAATTCTGACTCCCTCATAATCTAATTCTAAAGTTGATTCAACATCCCACTACAAAGAATCAATCGAACTCTAGTATCCCATATAAATAACAATGAGACGCCAAGTGCTCGGGTCCATGACCTACTATTCATTGTGTTCAGTCTTCCCATGAAATGGTGTTCGTAGTCTAACAAGGTGAAAGCTATCAGCCTTTCAAGACTACCTCTACCATCCTTGAGTTACAAATCCTCCTATTGTGTGTTCAATTGACATATCTTAACTTTCAAGGAGCCTATGTCAAGTTCCATTTAAGGAACTACTATGACCATAGTTTCCATGAACACACCTCCTTAGGATCACTCAACGGGACACACTGTCTCAATCCCAAGAGATATCATGGTGCCTATATTAAGAATACTTATTACTACCGACTTCCATCAACAATGACCTAATCCATAGGGAATATATGATCAACTTACGATCTCACCCCTAGGTGAAAACTACTGCTAACTTTAGCACAAACTTAGTATTCTCTCAAGGTTGAGAGATAATACAATGAAGCAACTTGGTGGAGTCATGACTACTTGATAGCGTTAAGTCATAACTCATCATAAGTCCTGTCCAATATGTAACCATACACACTAGTGTACTCACTATGGGAAACCCATCCTAATAGCTAAGACCAACTATCCCTTTAACTAGGAGGTGGTGCACTACAACCTTTAATGGTTGCCTAGGCACATGAACCGACTATGAACTCATCTATTTGCAAGGAACCCATGATTTAGATCTTCTGTGCAACTCTTAATGCACCTAAGTCATGTACAATGCAAAAGAAGCAGACAACAATGCTCATAAAGTATAATAGATGGAATGAGGATAGATAAAAGTGAAATTGGAACATCATTAAATAAATAATGAATTCCAATTTTTTTACATCATGTCATGCTTTTAAGGGCTTTATCCTAACATTCTCCTACTAGCCCTCAAAGCATCATGCCTATAAAGCATGCCGGATACTCATCTGAAACCTATGTTATCCTTATGACCAATAAAGACTCCCCCTATCAATGTCTTCGTGAAAGAATCCACCAGGTTCTCCACAAAAGGTACCTTGTCAACCATCATGTCACCCTCTAAACTATCTCAACACTTTGGAGCACAAGCATATAATCTCTCGTTTTCCTAAGATACTTGAGTATATGCTTGACAACTGTCTAATATTTTGGACTTGGATTAGACTGATATCTACTTACCATATCCACTTCAAAGAAAATATCTAGCCTAGTACATAGCATCACATACAAAAGACTAACCACTACAGAGGCATAGGATATTGACTGTATAAGCTATTTCTCCTTAGGTGTTTTAGGACATTGATCTTGAGAAAGAGGAATTCCATGCCTAAAAGGTAACAAACATTTCTTGGAATTTTGCATCACTTACTTGACCAAAAGCTTATCTATGTAGGTAGCTTGAGACAAATCTAGTTTCCTATTCTTGCGGTCCCTAAAGACCTTAATCCCAAGAATATACTACGCTTCTCCCATATCCTTCATATGGAATTGAGTAGAAAACTAGATCTTGATTGATGACAATAACCCTACATCATTACCAATGAGTAGATTTTCATCTACCTACAAGATCCTAGAGCACCACCATGCTTCCTTGCAATTTATTATACTCACAAGGGCCTTTGCTATGAAAATATTTGGTTACATCATAT
The DNA here is from genome assembly GCA_022059055.1 of Vitis cinerea. Lineage (NCBI taxonomy): Eukaryota > Viridiplantae > Streptophyta > Magnoliopsida > Vitales > Vitaceae > Vitis > Vitis cinerea. Next base: position 38,640 of record JAJJMJ010020762.1, on the reverse strand, counting down.
AGATGTTAATATCAAGATAAATATTTAAGAACAATATCTTGACATCCTATTGCAATATTTCATAAATAAGATACACTGAAAGAGGTAGGAGTACTATGATGGATCTGAATATGGCTATTGGTGAAAAGGTTTCCTATATTCGAAACATTGTTTCAAACTATAACCTTTAGCTACAACCTAGCCACATAAATCTCAACTTTTTCCATCTACTTCTTTGTTTCTCTTGTAGTCTGACTTACAATTATGGGTTTTATCCCTTCAGGTGCTTCTACAGGCACCTAGTCTACATAAGAATCATAAGGATTATAACTCTGCCTCCATAGCTTTCTGCTAAAGATGTGCATCCACATTGCTCATTGCTTTATTGTAATCTATGGGATCAATATCATGTTCCTTTAGAATGGTCTCGAAAGACTTTCCCAAATACATGAATTAGTGTGGTTGTTTAACAACCCCCCCCAACTACGACAAGGCATCAGTGTACTAGAAATAGGAATGGTTAGTACTCAATCCATAGTATCTTATGTATAGTAGGACTATCTTCTAGTATTCTCCAATCTATATCATTGTTTGCCTTATTACATATCATATAGTCTTCATTAGAAATTTGGTATTTGTAACAACATACATCTTCTGATAATCCTAACTATAAAGTAAAAATCCCTAAAATCTTCTTGGATATCTTATAAAGTGATACACCTCTTTAGAAAAAGAGGTATTATACATCCTTTAAGATATATCCCTAAAGAATATGGGAAGTAATGAGAAACCAATCTCCGATCTCACTATGTCTATCAAAGTTCAATATCTTCTTTCCATTACTCCATTTTGCAATGGAGTCCTTGGTGAACACAACTAAGATATCATCTCATGCTCCATATGGAAAGGATCAAACCTACTAGACACATTATCTCGATCTAATTGAAGTGTCTTGATATGTTTACCCAATAGGTTATCTGATTCTGCCTTAAATTAAATGAATTTATCAAAGGCATCAAATTTTCTATCTATCTATATATATATATACCCAAAACTAGAGTATTTATCAATAAAATGATCAAATACCCATATTTTCCATATATAAACACAAAAAGGTTCATATATGTGAGTATGCACTAATTGCAAACATTCCTTGGTTCTAAGTCTTTTAAAAATAAAGGGGCCTCTTGGTCATTTTACCATTTATATAGGATTCATAGATCGAAAGATTTTCTGGATTAAGAAGGTCTAAACTTAATTAGTCTTTGGATCCTATATAGATTAATATGACCTGGGCTTTAGAAGCCAAATGTTTGATTAGTGCTAGGTTTTTTTTTAGTGAGATTTGACTATTCTCATTACTTCGTAAAGTGATAATGGAGTCTCACATAAAAAAGGTAATACCTCCCATGAACGTGCACAACTAATCTTATAACTGAAGCTAAGGTAAGTTCAATCCCATCATGTGACCTTCTCACTTGTTGAAAACCTTGTAAAGGACTACAGATAGTGTGCTTGGAATCTATCCACCACATTTGGTGAAATCCACCACTATGTATTCAACAACAAGAACATGATGTGTACTTGCCTATCCTTAGGCACTCCAAGCATTCCTTTCTTAAGTGTCCTAAAAGTCATAAAGGAAAAATTTCCCATGAGTTTGTTCTCTCATTCATTTTCTTGAACTTTCCTTATTTGGTGTTGTTGTTGTTCTTCTTGGTAGAAAAGCCTGAAGAACCTTGACTTCCATTTGTACACCCTTTTACTCTTTGAGAATCTTCTTACCCATCCTAAAGGAATCTGGTAAGATCTTTAAGATAACTTGAATCCTAGTGTTCATAATAGTCTTAAGAGCAACTTGTCTAGTTGACTTTCCCTTATCGCCAAATAACCCTTGCAACTTTAAAGAGAATATCATAGACATGGCTCTAGACATGTGTTGCTTTTGTAACACATTATCTAAAGATCCAAGTATGAGAGACTTAGTTTTTTGATCTGTCTTATGCCACCTTTGATATGCTTCTCTTACTTTATGATAGGATTATTCAAAGGAAATAACCAACTCTACCAAAATTAGCTTTCATGCAACTAATACTATATCCAGATTATTTTCAATATATAATTAGGTCCAATTTAAACAAAAGATAATAGCTGACAAGTTAAAGACATGATATCTATAACAAATATAATAATTCCATGCATTAATAAAAAGAAACTGAGCATTCAAGGCAAGTTGGTAATTAATTTAGCAAAAATATAGTGCTCTCAAACTACATATATCCATGCAAGGTATCTTAGTATCATAAGAATCAAGCCTACTTTAGGCAAGTCATGACTATTATTACTAATTAAGTAGAGACCCTCTCTAATTAATCAATATGCCTTAAACCTCCTAAGGTTATCGTAAGGCATTGATAAATATACCTTTATGTTTAACCATTAGCCCATGAAAGTGAGACCACTTTAGGTGATTCTACCACTTCATGTCTAAGTTAAATGTGTAACCAAGATCCTTGACATTAATGTTACCAAGTGAAGAGTTCCATCTTTAGGATTGACCACTCCCACTACAAACATATATAATCTTGTCCATAAAGGATAGTCTATATCCCTTGATTCCATGGGCCATCCCATTTTTAGGATGGTGATGGGCCCAAAATCAAGATGGGCTTGATCTTGAAGGTTATGGGCTTGCCTATGGCCCACTCCAACTTAATATTTTGGAAGAGAGACTTTAAGATAATTTTGGTAACTATCTTAAAATAAATTATCTATCATGAGAATTTCCAAAACTTTTGTTTATTACTTGAATTGGGACTCCTATGCCAAATAGGGATATCTTTCATATTCCTTATCCTTGAACTTTCCTTTTCAAACTAAACAATTTCCTCCTCTTAGAGGAGGAGAGCCTGGAGGACCAATTTAGGTGTCATTCTCCTTCTCTATGGAGGGGAGAGCCTAGAAAACCACCTAACCCAAATAAAGGAAAGTCCCAAAAGGAATTTGAAATTCCAAATGACAACAACCAATTTCTTAAATAAATAATAATGGAAATAAAACTCATGAATATTTATTCTTTTAAGAAAATCCAAAATTACCATTTTAATTTATTTTATTTGAAACAATATCTTGGTAAGCTATCTTAACGATGAATTATCTATCATATATTTTTCCAAAAAATAATTTATTTCCTTAAATTAGAATCTTGTGCTAAATAGAAAAAGACTTGGAAAAATAAATCTTCTTTCTTAAAATAAAAAGATTCTTAGAGATCTAAAATCTAAAAAGATTAATTTTGAAAAAAAAAATCTCTAAGAGTTTAATTTTGAAAAAGAAGTAGGTTCCTTATTTCTTTTCAACTTGTCTTTACCTAAAATAAAAATTTCCTAATTCATAGCACATTCCAATTTAATAAATTATCTAAAATAAGGAAAAAATAGGAAAATTCATTAACTTAATAATACCAAAATATATTCTATATCAAAAATAAAAAAGTATAAAAGACATAAAAGGAAATTAAATAAATAATTCTCATGGCCTTAGGGATCCTGTTACAAATTTGGTAACTAAAATTTGGATAAAATCCAAATTACCAAAATATCCTTGCAACCAAACATAGGGTTAGTGAAAAAAGAAAAAACCCAATAGGCCCAATTTCCACAAAAAAGAGCCAAAAAGAGGTCCAAAAATTGAGCCCAAACAACCAAAAACAATTTGGCCTGAACTCAATCTCGTAATTGCATGCCCTTTGCGCAGCCTTGCTTTAATCAACCATATCTCCCTTGTTTCAACTCTGATTGGAATCCGTTTGAAGCACTAGATTCCTGAATTCCTAAGCTTCAAAACCATATATGGTTTGAAACAAAAATCTCACAGGAGGTAGCCCTGATTTTGAGTTGAAGTCACCATCATTGTGCTGCCATGCTCTTTGTGCAGCCTTGATTCAATCGGCTATAACTCTCTTATTTCAACTCCAAATTATGATCTGTTTCAAGCCTTGGATTCGTGATTTCCAAAGCTTCAAAACCATGGATGCTTTGCATCAAGAAACTCATAGGAATTCATCCCAATTTTAAGTTAAAAATGATAAAATTTTGCTGCCAAGGATCTCAAATCAAGAACTTCCAAGATTCCTTCTTTTCCTTTAAATCACCATAGGAACTCATGAAAGAAACTTCAAGAAGCCTTATTTTCTCTTTTCTAGTAAGGGAATGTGTGTGAACACTTTGTGATGCTTCAGATTGCTTCCATACTCTCCATAGGTTACAAAGAATGATAAAAAAAAATGGATTTTTACAATAAAATCCTATACTCCAAAGATTTGGAGTTTACTTATTATTCTAAGATAAAAAAGAGGGATTTTTATGAAAGAAAAAAAAATCCTATGCCTCTTATGAGGCTTACAACCTATCTAAGAAAAGTAAAAACCAATCCAAGTAATTATTACATCCCCAATAAAAAGCAATCACAATTATAACCATCATATTATAACAAGATCATAATAAAGAACAAACATTAATTATCCTTAAGGCCATGGGATAAACAAAAACCCTACAAAAAAAAGTTAGCACACCTTACAATTCTAACCTATGGCTCTGATACCAATTGAAGGGAAAAACCTATATCTTTTCGTTTTCCTAGTCTAGATCAGGTTAGGAACATGCATAACTATCCTAGGCTTTTTCTAAATCCTATGCAGAACGGAAAAATGACATTTTTATACTTTAAAAGGACTCAAAAAGTGCTAACAAAAACCATACCTCATATTTGGATGTTCACGAATCAAATCCACATGGTGAAGAAATCACAGAAGTCTCGTAAACCCGAAGTCTTCTGCCCGATGACTTGAACCTTGATTTTGGCACACTTCCAGTGGAAAAAAAAGAGGGTGGAGGTTGTGGCTCTCAATCTCTTTGAATTGTGGAAGACAAAAGTTATGGAAACCTTAACCTCTATGGGTTATTTATAGGGTTCCTAAGTGGGCTTAAGTGACTTGAGCCCACATGATCTAGCCCAAATGAGTTTTAATTGATTAATTAACCCAATATAGCCTACTAATTAATTAATTAGCCCAATTTAGAGACCTTGTCCACTTACCCCCATGCAACCTTGTGTAATTACCAAAATGCCCTTATGCATAAAACTAAACCTAGAGCCAATCTGACCCTTATAACCCATGCCAACAAGGTCTATGAACTCAAAGCAGGGACCACTGGGACCTATAGGAATACTGGCTCCTTTAGAATCCAATTCTAAAGTTGATTCAACATCCCACTACAAGGAATCAACTGAACTTTAGTATCATATGTAAATAACAACGAGAGACCAAGTGCTCGGGTCCGTGACCTACTATCTATTGTGTTCAGTCTCCCTATGAACTTGTGTCCATAGTCTAATAAGGTGAAAGCTATTAGCCTTTCAAGACTACCTCTACCATCCTTGAGTTACAGATCCTCCTATTGTGTGTTTAATTGACATATCTTAGCTCTCAAAGAGCTTGTGTCAAGTTCCAAATATTTAAGGAACTACTATGGCCATAGTTTCCATGAACACACCTCCTTATGATCACCCAAGGGGACACACTATCTAAATCTTAAGAGATATCATGGTGCCTATATTGAGAATACCTATTGCTATCGACTTCCATCAATAGTGACCTAATCCATAGGGAATATACGATCAGCTTACGATTTCACCCGTAGGTCAAAGCCACTACTAAATTTAGCACAAGCTCAATATTCTCTCAAGGTTGAGAGACAATACAATGAAATAGCTTAGTAGAGTCATGACTATTTGATAGCGTTAAGTCATAACTCACCATAGGTCTTATCTAATGTGCAACCATACACACTAGTGCACTTACCATGGGAAACCCATCCCAATAGCCAAGACTAGCCATCCCTCTAATTAGAAGGTGGTGCACTACAACCTCTAATGGGTTGCCTAGGCCCATGAACTGACCGTGAACAAGTCATCTATTTGCAAGGAACTCATGACTTAGATCTTTTGTGCAACTCTTAAAGCACCTAAGTCATGTACAATGCAAAAGATGCGAACAACAATGCTCATAAAGTACAATACATTGAATGAGGGTAGATAAAAGTGAAAATGGAACATCATTAAATAAATAATGAATTCCAATTTTATTACATCATGTCATACTTTTAAGGGCTCTATCCTAACAGTTAGAACACTCCCACTTTTCAAAGTTAGCTTTTTGTTCCGCAATATTGTCATTAGTAAGGGTGGGAGGTCGTTCTGTCTGGATTGCATAGTTTAGATCTATACACCCTAGTAAAATGGTAATGTGTTCTTTCCATTTTCTAAAGTTAGTGCCATTAAGCACTGGAATGTTGTTTATGTTGGCAGATATGATGAAAGCATTGACTGTATGCAAAATAAAATAATAAACTCACAATAAACAACAATGCCATTTACATTAAGCATGTAAGATGTAAATAAAATTAACTACATGTATACATATGACATAAAAGCAATAAGATGGGCTCTTATGATATACCTAACACAACATTCATATTTAGTCTTTAGACAAAATAACAATTTGTAAATGGCACTATTATAAAAATGTAGTTAATAAATACTGAAAACAAATCTTGCCAACAATATGCTTGTTTTTGGATCAACTTATTGCATGCATGGACATCATCAACATATCACATATTTACAACTACAAGTGTCTAAAATCTGGTAAAAGTTAACCTTCCTTTGGGCTGATTATTTTACACATAGATTTAGATACTATTCATAGAATTTCATAATATAATCCACATACTACAAGATAAATAAATTTACATAATAGAGGTCATTTTGGTGACATATAATTTAAATTGAAATATTGGATGTTAAACATGAAAAGATATTTTTGGTCAACGGGCAAAGTCAATGGTCAAAGTCAATCAAAAGGTCCACTTAGGTCGATCAAATGGGTTAGTCAAAGGTCCACCCGAATCGGTCAAACGAGTTAGTCAAAGGTCCATTCAAATTGGTCAAACAGATTAGTCAAAGGTTCATTTGGGTTGGTAAAATAGGTCAGTCAAAGGTCCATTTGGGTTGGTCAAACGGGTCAGTCAAAACGTCCAACTGGGTTGGGCAAATGGGTCAGTCAAAGGTCTGATCCTACCTATCACTTTACCTAACTTAAATGGACTTAGATCCAACAATCCAAATGACCCAATATATTAAATGACTTAGGCCCAATGTCCAAATGACCCTATTAAAAGACTTAGGCCCTATTAAAAGACGTAGTTTATCAAAATGTAACAAGATAAAGATGGAAAAATAGGTCAGTATCACCCAACTACTTCATCTTTATCCCAAAAATTCTCAAAACACTTATATTTTATCTTGAAAATTATGCAAACAACCCGACAAAAAATATCTTTTGATAAAAATATTGATATTTACTAGAAAAATAATTTATAAAAATTATTAGCAATAGATTTTTCTAGGGAATCTGGGTTAATTTTTTTTTTCCTTACAACCAAATACAAAAAATAGTGGCAGACAAATGAATGGAAATCAGATTCAAAAACTCCATCCACTATGAAACATCTTTAATTAAATCCTAACAGATTTAACAAGAGTGACTTTGATAGCAATTGTTGGAGAATCACAAATCATACAAAATGACTATAGAAACTAATCATGTAGACAATAAATACATCAAAATCTCATGCTAAATCTATAGGATAATAATATTGGAAGACATACCTAAATCCATTGAGATTATGTACTTGGGTCTATCTTCCACATCTGAAACGAGTATTGCAACCTCAAATCACTCACTGATGGAATGTGAATAATAAGCAATTTTTCTATTTCCTCTTACATAGACTAGGAACCATAATCCTATTTATACCCCTTATTATTTTGTTTTATTTATTGGCCCATCATTAATGAATAAAATAAACTTGGTCTCTACAAATTGCAAAGCCTATATAGTCTATATATAGAGAGATGCTTTAAAGGCCCATCATTAACTTAATTGATCACATTTAATTAGGTAAAAAATAAGATAGCTTAATGTACAATGCATTAATATGTAGGCCCATAATTACCAAAATATCCAACAGAGGAAACTATGGAGAGGAAATTACAGTTGGTAAAGTGGTGATGTTAAAAAAGTTCCAATCCTTAGTAAGACTCTTTTGATAGTAATTAGTGGTTAAAGTTTGCAATGTATTAAGATTCATTGTTTGTACATCATGTGATTTTGATTGTAAATGATCTATTTATGTTCCTCATAATTTAACACATGGAGGAAAATGACACATGAACTTTTGAGATAGAGGATCATACTATAGTAGTGTAGTGCTCATAATGATCAATGGTAATGAGTTGGCTTCCATGGCTCAGTGATCTATCCTTAGGCACGATGTATAGAGGAAAAATAAAGGTAGACATGGTTTAGTTTGAAATGAAAATTATCTACCAAATTATATTCCAAACCAAATTCAATTAAAGAAGTATTGATGACGAAAATTTGTGAAATAAAAATAAGCCTACAATCGAAATGAAATAACCATCAATTGGAAAACTATCGAATTTAGAATTCACTAGAGATCGATTTCAAAGGTGCATTGGATCACAAAATTGATCTACTTTATATGTAGTTAGGTAATGACCTTAAAATCTTCCCTATACCAATTTTAGATTTAACATTAAGTCTTGATAATTTCATTTCAATTCAATCCATCAATTATTCGTAATTTAATATTATATTAATATCTAATCATCTTTCAGTTATTCATATAGTGTGTGTGCACAAAATCAACCAATCTAGTACTTAGCCATTCAATGAATATATTAACAAAAAAACTACAATATTCCTTGTTTAAGATGATTATGAAACAAGATTAACTTAGGTTCAATTAATTAATTCAACTGGAAAGCCTTCTCTATTAGCTCCAAGGACTTGAATTCACCATGAATCTTGCCTTTAGATCCTTTCTCTTTGAGAAATTAAGAAAATGGAGAACCAACCTCACAATCCATGTTTGACTTGAAAGAAAATGAAAGAAAATCTCTAAGAAAATGTATTCTCTTGAAAGGAAACTTATTAAGGAAATTTAAAAAATGTAATTTTTGTGAAATCAAAATAAATAAAAATCAAAATGAAACAACTATCATTTAGAAAACTCTTATAGATTCAAAATTCATTAAATATTGATTTCCATGGTGCATTGGATCACAAATTGATCTACTCTTCATCTAGTTAGCTAAATACCTCAACATCTTCCCTACATTATCTGATTTTTGATTTGTTTTTAAAGTCTAGATCATTTCAATTCTTAATGTATAAATTCTAATTCCATTCATCATTTATCCATAATTTAACCCAATATTCATCTCGAATCATCTTCTAATAATTCCTACTTGTATCTACACAAAATCAATGAATCTAGTAGTTAAACATTTGATGAATAGATTAAGAAAACACTATATTCCTTATTTAAGATGATTATGAGAGAAAATTGCATTCAGTTCAACTAATCAATTCAATTGGAAAGTCTTATCAATTAGCTCTAATTAAGGACCCAAATTCCCCATGGATCTTGTCTTTAGATTCTTCCTTTTATGAAGAACTATGAAATTATCTAGTCATGACTGGAGAACCAAGCTCACAAGCCATGTTTGACTTGAAAGAACAAGAAAGAAAGTCTAAGAAAATGAAATGCAATTGTATTCTCTTCAAAGGAAAATTACAAAATCCTCTTAGCATAAAATAGGCCACAAATGAAATGCAATTGTATTCTCTTCAAAGGAAAATTACAAAATCCTCTTAGCAAAAAATAAGCCACAAAATTTCAAAAGTCCAAAAAGGAGTTTTTAGTAAAATTGGACACTTGGCATCACATTATTGGCCTTCTTTAATTTTCCATAAGTTCCATTTCAATGGAAGTGTTCCTCATTCAAAAAGTGGCACCGGAGGTTTATTTTGAATGGCCTTTTAAGAAGTTTACATTTATGGCATTCCATCATCATTACTTAGGTGACCTACCCTTGGGCTTAAGAGTAGCGTTGTTGTATCCCAACAATCCCTTCCTTAACCCATGACCTTGGCTTTGGTATCAATTCTTGGATCGGACTTTAACCATTTCATTTGGAAACCAATTGATATATAATGAAGGTAGACTAAGCCTTTTATGAAATTCGACCACCATCATTTAGGGGACTTATTCCCAGGATTAAGAGCACCATTGTTCCACCATAACACTACTCATTTTCCCTTCAATCAACAGCCCAACTTAGTCTTACTATAATCATTTTGAGCATTTAACTAGTTTGACATCAATCTATAATTAAATAAAACTCGATCATAAACTAAATTCGAATATGCTAAACAAGTGTAAATCTTCTCACAATGTCTATAGGAATGAATTTCAAACATTAATTCACACTAATTAGAAGATCGACTATACAATGGATCTTATCACAAATTTTGGTAAAATGAAAAATAAAAAAATGGAATCCAAATATTAAAAAAAATTACCAAAAATATCTCTACAACCACAACTAGGGTTAGAATATATATAAAACCTTTAAACCCCTAAGAAACTAAGTTGTTGCCACCAAGAGTGCTTGATTGCCCTTAAGGAGCGCTTAAACATGTTGGAGTTGCTTGAGCGCTTGTGTCCATGCTTTCTAATCATTTTTCCACTAAAAATCCACCTTTCTAAAATGTTTTTTCTCCATGAACATCCTTGAACCCTTGGAGCCTTTGTTCTCTTCTCTTGGGTCACCATAGATGAATCAAAGAACAAACTTTTATACAATTGATACAAATCCTATACTTCTCAAAATGGAGCTTACAATTGATCTAGCAAATAGGAAAAAAATTAATCAAAGCCTATACTCCTTATGGAGTTTACAACCCAACCTAGAGAAAACAAAATCCAACTATTCATTATTGCATTCATATATGAGAAAATAAAACCATATGTTTATCCTTATTGGCCATGGGATGAGCATAAATGCCCTAAAAAATAAAGTTAACACATCCTATATTAGATTTAGAATGCTATTCCTATCCTAGGGCTTTGATACTAACTATTGGGAGAACCCTTGGATCATAGATGCATGATCTCTAGAAACTTTGTATATTAGATCTAATTGTAGTAGAAAACATAAGGCAACTAAATATATTTAAGTGCTTAATGGTCTCAACCACCTCAAGATTTTCCACTCAATCAGATTTTAAGTCTAGGTACTTGTGTAGAGTGGCTATGCATCTTTTTGAGAGAGAGAAATGAAATCTTTCTAGAAGACAATGGCTAGAAGTTTCTAATTCTAAACCACTAAAAGGGTTTATGTAAACTTCCTTATGGGCTTAATTGACTTTGGCCCAACTTGAACTTAAGTCACTTAATCTAGCCCACTGGGTCATAATTAATTAATTGGCCCTAGTGGGCTTTAATTTATTAATTATCCTAATCTAGAAAAATAAAAAATAAAAAATTATAAAATCCCATGCAACCTTACGCTTTTACCAAAAAGCCCTTATGCATATAAATGACTAATTTTCTATAACCTCAAGACTTCATTCCAACAAAGAACATAAGTTTAAGCTAGGATCATTGGGACCCATAGAAAATAGTAGTTCCCTTAGGATTCAATTATGAAATTAATTAAAACTTCACTAAAGTGAGTAAACTATATCCTAATATCTTATAAAATTACGTCTAGATGAAAATTAATTAAATCTAATTTAATCAACTTCTCGGGTTTGTGACCTGCTATTTATAACAAGCAAACTCTATGAATTGATGTCCATAATATAATAAGGAAGATGTTATCAAACTCTCCATATTACTTCTATAATCCTTGAATCTCAAATCCATTTATTTATTTTTATCGATTGACATACTGTAGTCTATAAAAGACATATGTCAAATGCCACTTAAGTAGTTACTATGACCTCAAATTACATGATCACAAGTTCTTAGGATCACCTAAGGGGACACACTATTTTTATTCATGAGATATCATGGTGTCTATATTGAGAATACCTATTTCTACTTAGCTTAATCAACGACAACTCAATCCATAGAAAATATATGACCATCTTATAAGCATTGGAATAGAGCCCTAGAAAGTATGACATGATGTAACAAATTAAGATTCATTAATAAATTTATTTATTTATGATTCTAATTTCTTTTGATTATCCCTTATGCATTAATTAGTTATTTGATCATTCACACCCATATCACTTGCATTGTACATGACTTAGATGCATTAAGAGTTGCATAGAATATCCAAGTCATGGGTTCCTTGCAAGGTGAATAGTAGTTCACAGTTGATTCATAGATTTGGACAATCCAGTAG
>JAJJMJ010020762.1:0-26303 GCA_022059055.1 Vitis cinerea | reverse complement strand
AGGGTGTAGTACACTACCTCCTAATTAGAGGGATGGCTTGTCTTGATCTTTAGGATGGAGTTCCCATAGTGAGTGGACTAGTGTGTATGGTTTCACATTGTATTGGACCTACGGTGAGTCATAACATAAGGCTATTGATTATCATGATTCACCAAGCTACTATATTGCATGGACTCAACTTTGATAGGATATTGAGCCTATGCTAAAGTCAACAACATGTTTTGACCTATGAGTGAGACCCTAATGTGGTCACATTGTATAGGGTGTAGTACACTACCTCCTAATTAGAGGGATGGCTTGTCTTGATCTTTAGGATGGAGTTCCCATAGTGAGTGGACTAGTGTGTATGGTTTCACATTGTATTGGACCTACGGTGAGTCATAACATAAGGCTATTGATTATCATGATTCACCAAGCTACTATATTGCATGGACTCAACTTTGATAGGATATTGAGCCTATGCTAAAGTCAATAACATGTTTTGACCTATGAGTGAGACCCTAATGTGGTCATATTTCCCTATGGATTTGGTCATTATTGATAGAGGTTGGTGGTAATAGGTATTTTTGATAGAGGTACCATGATAACTCATGGGATTGAGACTGTGTGTTCCCTTAGGTGACCTAAAGGACATGCAATTAGGAAAACTATCAGTTCCTTTAGTGGAATTTGAGATAAGCTCTTTGTGAGATAAAATATGATAGTTGATCACATAATAGGAAGATTTATAACTCAAGGATTGAAGAGGTAATCTTGATAGGTTGATAACACTATATTGTTAGATTATGAACACCAATTCATGGGGGTCTGCATGGAGAGGATAATAGGTCATAGACCCGAGCTTTGCTTCATTGTAATTACATAGGATATGGGAGTATAATTGGCTTTCTTTAATGGAGTGTTGAGTCAACTTCAAAATTGTATTATGAGGGAGCTAATATTTTCTATGGGTCCTAGTGGTCTTTACTCAAGCTTCTAGTTCATAGTGACATGTTTTATTTGAGGGATTTGAATTTTTGATTCATAAGTGTGCATAAGGGAATTTTTTTTGTAAAAACGTAATGTTGTACTAGATCTAATGAATCGTCTTTCTGGATTGGACTAATTAATTAATTATAGCTTAATAAGGTTAGTTGTTTAATTAGACTAAAGTGGGCTAGATTAGGTGATCCAAGCCCAATTTGGCTCAAGTCACTTAAGCCCATGGGGAAGCCTATAAATAACCCCTTAAGGGTTAAGAATTCAAGCTTTTTTACTTCTTATTTTTCAGAAAGAAACCTAGTCACTCTTTTAAGAGAAATAGAACCCACATTTCTCTATGTGTTTAGATTCGTGAAGGGAGACATAAAATGGAATGTCATTTAGCAAATGAATTCTATGATGCCCATGACATCTTCATCTTCATCTTCTTTAGATTAGATTCAATTTAAGAACATCCATATCACAAACATGACTTCCATATCTCTAGGTCTATATTTTAATATGGTTTTTGATGTCATGTTTTCCATTGCATTAGATCTAGAGATTCTAGTGATGGATTGTAATGCAACCTATATGATCCAAGGCCAAGGAACATAGCAATCTAGGGTCCCCAACAATTGGTATCAGAGCACCCAACATAGGTTCTTACATGCTAGGTCTACTCTAGGTTTTGCTAACTTAGTTTTTCAAGGTTTGTTTTTCATTCCATGGTCCAAGGGATGAATGCATGGTATGTTTTATTTGTGATTTAATTGATAGAACTTCATTATTTTCTTTTAGATTATGTTGTAAGCTTTGTGTTTAGGAGCATAGGATTTTTCCTTGGTTGTAAAAATTATAGTTTTTAATTCTTAGATTAGTTGTTAACTCAAATTTGAAAATAGAATAGGCTTTTTGATTTTTCCATGTAAAAGCTTTCTTTTTCAATCAATCTTATAACTCATAAAGAGCATGGAGATGATCCAACCAGTCACAGTACATCCATGGAGGTTCTCCAACTAGAAAAAAGGTTTGTTTTTGGATGAAGAGATGGTTGGAGATGCAGAAATCCATTCTTGAAATCTACAATTACAAGTGGAGTGCTCAAGCTCTCAAATTGGTGCTTGAGTAGCCTTCTAGTGGTTCATGAGCACTTAAGCGCTCATTTAGTGCCAAAAGGCTTTTCTAGTACCAAAACAAGCTTCAAGCGTTCATCCAGTGCCAAAGGCCTTTCTAGTGCACAAAGAAGCCTTAAGCGCTACATCCAACAGTGCAGGCAGCATAGTGCAATGGTTGTACATCACAATATAGGAAAACAATATGTTAAGACCCAAAATATATTAAATGACTAGCAAGTGAGCTCCTCCATGACAATAGTTAATTCAAGGAAGCTTAGAAAGTGTCTACCTTATTGACTTACTATCAATATTCTTCTCAGATCTTTTGCCTATAACATCCTTTTAACATATAACAATATTATAATGCTATAAAAAGATTTTTCAAATTATTGTCTTTGAATGAAACAATTGAACTTTTATTTTTATGTGATCATATAGCCAACTAAGAGTAAATCTCCAACACAAATTCCTGTCATGAACATTTAAGAGACAACAAAATAAGATGTTTGCATGTCCATCCAGAATGAAGCTGACACAAGTAGGTACCTGTCCAGAAAACCCATCTGAGGATTGGATTTCTGTCCAAAAATGTTTAAGGAAAAAAGTATGACAGATAATTCCAACCAGTTGGTTGCAACAAGAATCAAACTTCCAAACATAGCACTATTACTGCTGTTCCTTTTTGATATATATGGAAAGATTGAAAGAGAAAGTAGGAGACTCTTACCTTTGTCTTGTGGCCAGGGAAGATTGCAAACATAGAGTGAAGATCTTCTTCTGTATTCATGCCTCAATGATCACAGCTGTTATTGTTACACAAATATACTCTTCATTAAATTTTCCTTACAAAAATGAATAAAATAAAAAGGTCAACCACCCATCTTCCTCTTCTTTTATCTAGTGAATAAATAAACATCATGTTTTATTATTTTGCCTAGTGCTTGATCTAGATCCTTCATGTGTTTTGTTTAATAATATAATAAAAAAAAATTCATCATCAATTGAATTCCAGTAAAAAAAAAAATAATAATAATAAAGGAAAAAAAATCCCCTTTTTAAACTTGTATATGGATCTTATTAAGTTTCAGTAATATCAAGCATGATACTTTTGTTTCATGAAGTTTTTTGTTCCTTTTTTTTTTTTTTCTTTTTTATCAAATGGTTTTGAAAGAGATTAAGATATATTGTGCTGTGTTTGCTCCTCCCACTCTTGCTGGTACAGTTGTTTACCTTAATTTCCACTTGATCCTAGAACATTGCAGCCTGAAACGGGAGTCCTTGGTAAAGAGAAAAGGTCCCCCACATCAATGAAGTTGTTTTGTGTTGAGCAACTACTACATAATAGTATGTTGGCATGGGCGAAAGGCACATATCAAGCCCTATTGTCAACCTGAGGGGTATCATATACTCAATCACTTTGTTACAACCAGTAATTTGGGACTTATAGGGTGGCTGTTGTTCTTTTTTATTTTTATTTTTTCTTTCTTTTTCTTTTTTCTCCAATAAGCTCATGTAGTTACAATTGAAACATATTTGAAACATCAGTTGACTTTCAATGGCATATGTGAATGTTTTATTATTGTAAAATAGAGATATTAATATCATCTCATAAAATATCTTAATTTAATGAATTATTTTAGAAGTATTAAAAAAAACTTGTGGTAACAATCAAAATTTAACTACCACTAAATGTTCTCTATATAACACTTTTTGTCCTGGTCAAGGTCAGTGTGCAATTATAGGAACATTATAGCTGTCGAAAGAAGAAAAATACTGCCATATACGAATTTTAGTAGGGGAAGATACACAACCGCAACTATATGTGAAAATTTCAGTCACACTCTACTCATGATCACTGCCTTATCTTTGCACCTCTAGTGGGGGAAATGCTATTGGCCGCGACTATGGCCTTTCGTTGCACCACCTATAGTTGTAAGATTTTTGTCTATAAGTATGGCTTATGGCCCCTACCATAGCCTCCTTTCCTTGTAGTGTTAACTTTATTTATCTTTTTTATTTTTTATTTTATTTTTTATTCGTGTGTGTTGCTTTTTCTTTGTTTCATTTCGTATGGAATTTTATTTTGCTTTGTGTTATTCTGAGTTTTTGTTGCTTGGGAACTCATGTTACCAACTATCTAAAATTCATGATATTTTTTGTTACTAGGTTGGATGGATATCATTTTAAATTGTGAAGGTTTTCTTCAAGATAACTCTTTTGTTTGAAAATTTTGAAGGTTCATACATTGAATAGTTATAACTTTTTTTTAGGTTTTTGTCGGATATTTGGGAAACCAAAGACTAACGATAATGAGAGAAAGCTAATTTAGAGATTGTAGAAGACCTAATTTTATTGAGCAACAAACCATCTATTTATACAACATGATGAAAACCAAATTGCAGAAAAATTTGCTACATGTTGAGCATAACGGCTAAGTGCCTAAAAAATAGCATGAAGAAATGGTCATAATCCTAAAGAATAGAAACAAGTAAAACTGATTAAGCTTCATGAGTCATGCCAGTCAACGCTCCTCCTTGACTCTGGAGCTACAAACACCAAGCTTCTGCCTCAAGAATTCATATCTAATCTTTGGATATGCCTTTGTTAGGATGTCAGCACTTTGATTTTCTATTTTGCAGTAGATTAGCTGCATTTCTCCTTCCTTTTGTACCTCTCTTAGAAGATAAAACTTTATCTTGAAGTGTT
Organism: Vitis cinerea; assembly: GCA_022059055.1. Taxonomy (NCBI): domain Eukaryota; kingdom Viridiplantae; phylum Streptophyta; class Magnoliopsida; order Vitales; family Vitaceae; genus Vitis; species Vitis cinerea. The sequence goes on along the minus strand of JAJJMJ010020762.1, from coordinate 21,519 downwards.
ATGTTTTGGCATGGAACACTGGGTTATTAGAAATTGAAATTGCAGTTTGGTTGTCCACAAATATTTGTGTGCCTTCTTATTGTTCCATATGCAAATCTGCCATGAGCTTCACCAGCAACAACTACATATTCTGCTTTTGCTGTGGATTGAGCTATGACTTCTTGCTTCTTAGAACACCATGAAAGAATTCCAGAACCAAAGCTAAAACAGTAACTTGAGGTGCTTCTCATATCATCAACACATCCAGCCCAATCACTATCAGAATAACCATCGAGACTAAAATTTTTTACTTGATTGAACCTTATTCCATAATCAATTGTGCCCTTAACATATCTAAAAATTCTTTTTGCAATTTGAAAATGAATTTCACTAGTACAGTACGTGCATATACCTTGATAGCAAACTCACTGCATGCATGATATCTGGCCTGGTTGCAATTAAATACATTAGACAACCTATTAGGCTCTTGTACAGGCTTTCATCCACCTTTTCAGCTCCATCTTCTCTGTGAAACTTCTTCTTTTGATTCATTGGAGTTGCAGTTGGCTTGCACTTAAGGACTTCCTTTGCATATTTATGTTGGCATAGAAATATTTCATTTTGTTTTTGATGTACCTGCATACCAAGGAAGAGTATCATCCTCCCAAGGTCTGTCATTTCAAAGACATTTTTCATTTATTCTTTAAACTTGTCAATCAACTACTTGCTACTTCTTATAACGAGTAGATCATCAACATACAGAGATACCATAAGTGTTTCATAATCAGCCTTCTTGATATATAAAGTAGATTCACTCACACCTTTTTCAAAGCCTAAGTTCACTAAGTGTGCATCAATTCTACTATACCAGGACCTTGGTGCATGTTTTGAACCATACAGGGCTTTTTTCAGTTGATATACCTTCTCCTCTCGTCCTTGAAAAAAAAAAACCCTTTAGGTTGCTACACAAAAATTTCTTCCTACAAGTATTCATTCAAAAAAATTGATTTGATATCCATTTAGTGTATAACCCAGCCCTTTTATGCAACAAGAGCCAACAACATCGTTATGGTATCCAACCTGGCAATTGGGGCAAAAGTTTAAGAAAAATCTACCCCAAACATCTAGGCATATCCCTTGACAACAAGTGTTACCTTGTACTTGTTTACAAAACCATCAGGATTGAGCTTGGTCTTGTAAACCCACTTGACTCCTAAAACTTTCTTATGTTTAGGTCTATCTACCAACTCCCATGTCTGGTTCTTTTCAATCATTTTTAGCTCCTAGTTCATTGCAACTGTTCACTTCTGATCCATTGCAGCTTCTTCATACCCTGCAAGTTCCATTACAGTAACATTACACCTCTGATAAATGTCAGAGAGTGATCTGGTTCTTCTAACAGGTCCATCATCCATATCATCATTCTCCTCCTGAACCTTAAGCTTCTTGTCATTCTCCCAACTCTAGTTATCTAACTCAAGGAATTGAACATCCTTGCTGACAATTACTTTGTTGCTTTGTGGTAAGTAGATCCTGTAGGCCATTGAAATTGAGCTATAGCCTACAAAAATCTCAGATTCTTCTTTTTTGTGCAATTTGTCTCTTTTAACTTGAGGGACCAAAGAGAAACATAGGCAACCAAATGTCTTTAGATTAAGAAACTTTGGTTTGTATCCATACTATTCTTCAAATGGAGTTTTTTTTTTTTGCAAAGCTTTTGTTGGCAATCTATTTAGCAGAAAAACTATTGTGTTTACAGCCTCAGCCCAAAATTTCTTTGGCAGCCCTTTGTCATGAAGCAAGCACCTTGTCATCTCCATAATTGTCCGGTTTTTCCTCTCCACAATACCATTATGTTGAGGAGTGTAAGGCGCTGTCAACTGATGTTCAATGCCTGCATCTTCACAAAACTTGTTAAATTTTTTAGAGGTATATTCAGTTCCATTATCAGACCTGATCACCTGCATTTTGCATTTGCTTTGAGTTTCAACCCAAGCTTTAAACTTCCCAAAGATGTTAGCAACCTCAGATTTAAACTTCATAAAATAAATCTAGCACATTCTTGAGTAATCATCAATGAAAGCAATATAATACTTACTGCCATTCAATGATGGTGTTTTCATTGGTCCTCACATATCTGTGTGTATTAATTGCAGCCTCTGTATAGCCCTCAAAGCATTGTTTTGTTGAAAAGAAAGCCTGGTTTTCTTCCCATATTGACAGGTAGCACATTTAGGAGGCTTTTCTTCTAATTCAGGCAAGCACTGTAAGAAAAAAGGGTAATAATGACGTTTTTTAGGCGTCAATAAATGTATACGATGACGCTTCTCGAAAGCGTCCTTTTCGCCTCTGTCAAGGAATGGGTGCAGGCAACCATGTCGCTTCTAGACAGCGTCATTGTTGATTGGTTTATATTAACACGTTAAAAAATGTCATTATTGATCTACCTATGTTAACACTTACACTAGCGCCAAGGAATGGCCAAAATATCATTTGTCTATTTCGACACTAAAAAAAGTGTCATCTTATGTGGATAATAATATTGAAAATCCCCCTGTTGAAATGATATATTTTGTATGCCCTGTTATATATAATTTTGGCTGCATGATTATTTATAAAGTACCAAACAATAACTTCAATATTAATAACTACATCTTCCAAAAGAAATTGAATAAATTTGGGAATAATATAATGATAAAGAACTAATGTCTACATAGTTAATTAATATGCAAATTTGTAAATGTATCAAAATATTTACAAGCATATTTTCCAACTTCAACATATATAAAACAAGTACACATGTACCAAAAAACAAGGTCTCCAAATTCCTTATCAAAAATAATATTACAAGAAGAAGAAGAAGAAGCCAAAAGTATTTATAGCCAAAAGTATTTTTGTTGGTTGCATATCCACTCCTGAACTTGAAATCTTTTACCTGTATACATGCAATGAAAGTTAAATCTAAATCTATAAATGGTCCATGAAAGAAGTGCAAATGAGAATAACTTGGTATTTAATGAGATGTTATGCTTCAATGAAGATGAAAAATTGTTTAATTTGATACTTGTTTATAAAATATTAAAATACTTTTTTAGTTCATTATTAAGTTAGAGGAAACAAGTTAGGCTTTCAATGGTATAAATTCTACAATATGGAATGTAATATAATATTTTCTTATCTATGTCTAACATATCAAACTCATTTCTCATAAATAAATATATGAATATACCAATAGGTATGGTTTATAATTAGTTTCAATCACAAATCATCATATCTAGTAATATAAGACGTCATTTAATATTAACCATTTGCAAATGCCTTAATTTCTTCTTACAACTTTCCTATATTACCAAATTTAGTTAACTAATAACATTCCATAAGGAAAAAAAGAGTATTAAACTAAAAATTAAAAGAGCATAACCAAGGCAATAGAAACCTACAAATCATTGGTTAAATGTCATAATAACAACCATTCTAAAACTTGCCTTTATTTTCAATTCCAAAATTATAACCCAAATATAATAATTAACCCTACACAAAAAAAAGCTCTCTACCATTCCTCCATCCAACAACAATCTGTTGATGCAACAACAACCTTTCCAACAACAATAACTTTTCCATACAACAATAACAATTTCTCCATATATACAACAATAACAATTTCTCCATGTAACAACAACAACAACAATAACAATAACAATAACATTGATGATCGATGGTGATAATTATATTAGTAATAATTTGATTTGTTTAGTCCAAACATATAACAATAACAACTTCTCTATGCAACAACAACAATAATAATGACAACATTGATGATCATGATATAATAATTTGATTTATTAAGTTCACAAATTATATGCTTCTTCTCCATAAAACAATAACAAAAATAACTTCTCCATGTAACAACATTGGTGATGATGTAATAATTTGATTTGTTATATTGAAATAGTTTATGTATAAAACTATTATATTCTATCACTATGGAGGAAAAAATTACTTATCATGAGATGAGAACTTATGAGAATCGTCAAAATGTGATCTACAACTCTTACTGGACTGAAATGAGGGCATCTGCATACATAAGATGGTAAATTAAAAAAATTAGTCCATTCAAGACTTCATTAAGAATGAAAATCAAGCAATATTATAGATGTTAATTTATACCTTCAGGCATGGGTAAGAATCAATTCAGTTGCCAACATAACCCACTAAGATCGTACTTCATTAAACTCAACTTCACTATATGATTTTTTCCCTTTAAACTAATAATTAATTGTACATACATGATGATTAGTTAAGTTAACAAAAAATTACTAAAGTATAGAAACTAATAAAATTTATTAATGAGTATATACCTTTGTGGATAGGAGGCTTGGATCAACAATTATATCTTTCATGTATCTCATCACATAATAACCACACTCCACACTTCCTAGTTGTCTTGGGCACTATAGGCACACATATGAATTATGGCACCATAAAAACATTAATATCATGATGTTTTATGTCATTATTATCTAAGTGACAAAACATAAAACATATTCAAATTTTAGGGTTGATATAAGTGGTCATATGATATATCTTACTCTAACCAAGTAACTTACCACTACTTTTACCCATGTCGGCTCCCTCTTTGATGATCTTTGTTTCTCTGGTGGATGAATTCGTAGTGCCTTACATGGAAAAGAAAATTAACATTTTAGATACTATGCACTATATTCAAGTTTGGAAATGAAGACACTTACATGTTAACAATTTCCTTAAGATCATCACATGGTTGCTTTTGCATCGGATCAAGGTAGTACGCAGTCATTGTCCTCATATCCAATGCCACCAAGTCATAGTGGAAACTACAATAGTACATTACATATTATTTAGTAATTAGCATTGATTAAGCTATTTAACATTAAAAAAAAACTTAATATTTTTCATAACTTACTCAGGGTTATATGGAATAAAAATGTAGTCAGCACACTTTGCATGCATTAAACGATTTGCAATCAACCTTGACCTATTTTCCTTTGTTGTCTTACCCATTCCAGCTTTAGAGACTAAAGCTGGATTGATAAAAGCAAATCGTTCGGTGAGCCTTGCATTACTTAGCTTTTTCTGCAGGTGCCTGTTTAAATTCCACATACCTTGATAAGAAATGACCATTTTACTTTTATATATATTTATATATATATACATAAATTAACACACATTAGCAAGTTATAAAATTATTTACCATATATAATATATGACACAATTAGCCGACACTTCCTTAAATGAAATTATCATATCCATGTCTTCTTTCATAAGGAAGGTCTTAAAACTCTCGCCAAATACATCATTTGGGACCTCCACACCTTGTGCTATAATTTTGGTTCTCACATTGAAATTCATGTTAAATGTTTCAAAACTACCAACTAATCTCTTGTCAATTGACCAAATTACTAAAGATTTGAATTATACATACCTTAACCTTTTTCCCATCTAATTGTGCTAGGGAATATGGGGACTTGTACCTACTTGGATCTAGTTCTAACAATGGTGATGGTATGCTACTTCCTCATTTTTCAAAAAAGTTCTTGCTGAATAAAGCCCAAATATGTTGCATCATCTTCATCTAGGGTATCCATCATTTTCTTTATATGTTGCATCATCTTCGCCTAGGGTATCTATCATTTTCTTCACTAAAAAAATAATATTTTCTTTATCATGCAATAAATTAAATGTTAAAGTTTTCATTGTGAGGTTTGTTAATTAGCTAAACATTATTGTGTTAATTTCATTTCTTTTAAGTAATAATAAATCAACATTCCATTTCTTGTTCATTCATTATAATGTTTCAGATCCCTATCAAATCCCAAGTAGGGATGCAATTTCACATGTTTTTCCGGTCACCTGCCCCTATTAGGATGAGTATGGGAGCATAGTAATTGAGGATGGGACGAGTTTGGGTTTATTTTTTAAACTCGAATTAGGTTTGGGGTGGGGTTAGCCTTAGTAATAATATACCTTGCCTCGTCTCGAATATGAAATTACAAGTTTACCCCCTACCTAAAAATATTTGCTTCCCTGGATCCCTTCCAACTTTCCTCTCTTATTTTAGGGTACCTATTCCTCCCCATCATTAAGGTTGTCATTCTTCCCACTCAACTCTGAAATCCATCTAATAATTTCATTTCCTCCATCTCTTGATTCATCCATATCTATCATGTAATCGGATCTATTAACAACTTCTTCAGTTCACGCTATTGCCATATTCTCCCTCCGAATCATATCTTCATGCATCCATGATTCCATGAATCGATATGATTCTTTGTTCATTTGTATTCATTTGTTTTGTTTTTTTTGTCTTGGACTTTAGGTGTTTTTCTCAAATGCTGAATTTTTTTTTTTTTAATGGGGAAGCTGAAAATGTACATGATCAGAAATGGTCTTGCAGAAGAAAGGGACTGATAAGTCTAGCCTCTAGGCGCTATGGATCACTCATTCTATGGACCGCATTTAATGTGCACTTTGTTGTATATAGATAAGTCTAGTCTATGGGTGTTATGAATTTCAGAATTAATTTTGTGAGAAAAACAGTGGCAGGGGACGTATATCATGAAGCATCTCGAAAGGTGGAAAACTCATGCTGTCACTCCTCAGGTTTGATTTTTCTACCCAAACTGATAGGCAGGTGGCTTGAAAACTCAATCAAGAGCCTTTGGAAGAGAGTTGGAAATAAAGGGACAGCTTTGGTTCAAGTGTCAAGAGGAAGAGGTATTAATGTTTTAATTTACAAAAAGAGAATAGTGGATACTGGAGGGTTAAGGCATTGAGTTGATTTCATCATTCAATCATGAAGAAGAAAGCAGATGCTCGCAACAAGACTCAAAAGTTTTTATCGGACTATTTCAACTTTATGTAGATGGAAGACGTTGAAATGAAGATCTTTTTATTGAAGGGGCCATTCTCAGACCGCGGAATTAAGTGTGCCTAATTAATAAAAACAAATACTATGTGAAATTAGAAAAATGAAAAGTTATATATACCTTGTTTGACAAGTCTTTTTGAAAACAGTAGTAACATGCTTAAAAATGTTGTGAAATGGTTATAAAAACCTATACATACATGTAAATAGAACTCTTATCGGACATTCATGCAAGCTTTAAAAGTAGATATGCAAATAAAACTATATTGGTTTGGTTTACGTCTTCTCTTTTAAGGAATGCATAATAAATCAAATAGAACCTATAGTTATATATAATATACAACAACTATTTTTTATATGTTAAATTTGAAATATATTTTTCCTGGTTGTTGGAACCCAAACCACATCTACATAGCTTTTTTTAGTGATTGGGCTATACTTACTATGGCTAATATGGGCCATACAAATAGCTAGATTCATACCATTAGCTTACAACAATATGATATGAAATATTGTGTGATTATGTGGCCATTTGAGCAAGCTCTAAGACAACTTGCTATAAAAGGATATTTAATTTTTTTGACATGCAATGTTTAAATGTGGTCTTTTTTTATTTTGGTACAATTAATCAAAACAATCATTTTTTGTTGTGCAATCAAATAAAAAAATTTGTTTAGATAAGTTTTTCTTATTAGACTAAACTTAAATCAATCAATCAATTTCCTCTTTAAGTTTAATTAAAGTGGTTAAATCCATTTGGTTTATAAAATAGTCGGAATTGAATCAATCAAACAATAGACATCCCTGGGGAGATATTATGTTTATAAACATGTAAAATTTTGTTTGATAACTTTTCTATCTCTATATTTGTAGAAACTTTTATTAAAATTTTAGCATACATTCTAAATAATATATAAATATAAAAATTATCGATTGATGTTAAAGGTAGGATACTTATCCTTTTACTTGTATGGTGGGTAAAAATTTGAGTGTCATTTCATGTCTTGTAAGTCTATACATATTTGTTTTTGTTTTAGTTGTGAAGAGTTCATACAGATCTTTTCACACTAAAGCAATTAAGAGTAGATCAAATGAGAGAGAGAGAGAGAGAGAGAGAGAGAGGGAATGACTTGGTATTGCTACGAAAGAGCTAACTAGGAGTCACCTAATGATCGAAGACTTTAATCAAGAGGGATAATGAGCTATTGGTATGATTCGCATGGAGCTTGTTACAAGAGAGTTGAGTTCGAACACATTGTTTCATGTAATCGATACAAAAACATCTTATAATGTATTACTTGGGCAACCATGGTTTCATGAGAATGAGGTAATTCCTTTGACATTACACCAGTGTTTCAAATTCTATAGAGGAGGGGTAAAGAGAGTAGAGGTTGGTACTAAGCCATTTACAGAAGTCGAGTCTTATTTTGCTGATGTTAAATTTTACACAGAAAATGATGTTATACAAGAAGTCCTCCCTACAATCATTCCCTCCACTGGAAAGGCTAAACTTAAGGGAAAAGTTGAGTAGTGTAAGTTGACATTAGTAGAGGAAATCTCACAACCAGTAATGACTCGAATTGAAGAAAAAGAGAAATCCTAAAAAAAATCGACACTAGAATTGATAAGTGTTGCTACTTTCCCAGTTTTTAGGTACATCCCAAGATCTTGATGAAATAAGGGTCAACCACCTTTCATAGAAAACAAATGCAAAGTACAACCTCGAAGATTGGAAAATGGGGATTTTCAGGTCTTGAAAGAAGATGCAATCATTTCCTTTTTAAACTTACAACTTATCTCTAGGGATGAGACACAAAAATCCATTAAATCCTCAAGAGATCAAACAAAGTAAGAATTCTTTCCTGGTAAAAGAACAGATGTGGGGTTCAACCCTAAGGCTTATAAGTTATTAGCCAAGGCAGGGTATGACTCCACTTCGTCATCATGATTAAGAGAACTTAGCCTTAAGACTACAGGTGAAAAGATGCATGGCCTTAACAAAATTCAAAAGAAGTTAAAACAAGAAGGGTATGCAGTCAAACCTTCTAGAGCAGGTTTAGGGTTTGTACCTTTTGAGCCTATCAAAATTTCATCTAAGACTAAGAAGACTCAGGCAAGTACACAATATATCACTATGGAAGACATGGAGGAGAGCAGTTGGTCAAATTCTCCTCCTTGAATTTCAGTATTTGATCAGATTGAAGCTCAATTACACAAGCTTCAGTGTTCACTAGGTTGGGCAATTTTGACCAAGTAGAACGTAATTCAGAACATATTCCACAAAGGCCAATACAAAAAATGATTGGTACTCTATCCCGAAATCCATGGCAACAAAATCCCAATAAGAAGCGGTGTATTGAACTAAAAGATGATACAAAGATGAGGAGTTTAATCCCATCAAGGATGAAGTGTCATTCAACTTGGGAAATATGTACTAATGGTTTGTTAAAAGTAAAACAATGTACCATCGTGATCACCAAGCAATTAGACGAGGAATACCCTAAAAATGTTGAAGAAAACTTGACACACATTAGCTACCATGTTACGGTAGAAGTTGACTCTAATCCAGAATCTTCAAAAAATGAACCAAGGGAAGCTCCTCAATCATTTCAGGATGGGGGGCAAGCCACTGTAGATGAGTTGAAAGAAATCAACTTAGGTACAAATGATGACCTAAGGCCAATCTATGTTAGTATGCTTTTAAGTCCTTCTAAAGAGAAAATTTATCTTAAGTTTTTACTCGATTATAAAGAGGTCTTTGCATGGTCATACAAAGAAATGTCAGGTCTTAATCCAAAAGTTGCAGTGCATCAACTCATGGTGAAGCATGGTGTCCGACCAATTAAGCAAGCTCAAAGATGATTTCAACCAAAACTTGTTTCGCATATAGAAACAGTAATCAACAAACTGATTGAAGCTTGTTTCATTAGGAAGGTAAGGTACCTGACATGGATCACAAACATTGTTCCAGTTAAGAAAAAGAATAGGCAAATTCACATTTGTGTGGATTTCAGAGATATAAACAATGCATGCCCAAAAGATGACTTCTTATTACCAATTATCAAGCTCATGGTTGATGCAAGTACTGGTCATGAAGCCTTATCCTTCATGGATGGATAATCAAGGTATAACCAAATACGGATGGCGCCAAGGGATGAAGAGCTTACTGCATTTCATACTCCAAAGGCTATTTACTATTACAAAGTGATGCCTTTTGGACTAAAGAATGGAAGTGCAACATATCAATGTGCCATGCAGAAAATCTTTGATGACATGCTCCATAAGAATGTCGAGTGCTTTGTTGATGACCTAGTGGTAAAGTCTAAGAAGAGAGAAGACCACTTACGAGATCTTCATATGGTGTTGGATAGGTTAAAAAGACATCAACTTAAAATGGACCCATTCAAATGTGCTTTTGGTATTACTTCTGGTAAGTTTCTAGGGTTTATTATTTGACACCACTAAATTGAAGTGGATTAATCTAAGATCACAACCATTTGAGATATGCCAGACCCAAGGAAACTTCAAGAACTTAGAAGTCTTCAAGGATGTTTTTCTTTCATTTCAACGATTTATTTCAAACCTTGTAGGACGATGTCAACCCTTCAATCCACTTTTGAAGAAAGATGTACCATTTTTCTAGGACGAAGCTTGTCATAATGCCTTTGAGAGCATAAAAAAGTATTTGGCTAATCCACCAATCTTAGGTGCTCCTATGGCTAGGAAGCCATTGATACTCTACATCACCGCACAAGAATGCTCTCTTGGGGCATTACTTGCACAAGAAAATGAGGAGAACAAAGAAAGGGTGTTGTATTACTTAAGTCAAACTCTAATAAAAGCATAACTAAATTATTCCCCAATAGAGAAGACTTGTCTTGCCTTAATCTTCTTGGCAAAAAAACTAAGACATTACATGCAGGCATACACAGTACATTTAATAGCACACGCTGATCCCATTAAGTATGTGCTATCAAAGCCAGTTCTTTCAAGATGATTAGCAATATGGGGGTTGCTCATCTCTGAGTATGAAATAATCTATGTCCCTCAAAAGGTAATCAAAAGACAAACACTTCTAGACTTCATGGTAGATCATTCTATCCCTACAGCATGGGAAATTTCATACAATCTCCTTGATGAAGAGATCTTTTATGTTGATGTTTTTCCTTCGTGGATGATGTTCTTCGATGGGTTAACACGCTATGATGGAATAAGTGCAGGTGTTGTATTTGTCTCACCACAAAGACAGATACTACCATACTCATTTGCTCTTAGTAAGTGATGCTCCAACAACGTCCCTGAATACCAAGCCTTAATCATTAGGCTACAAATGGCAATCAAAATGAAAATCATAAGCTTAGAGATATATGGGGATTATAAGTTGGTAATCAATCAACTTCTAGCCTTGTATGAGGTTAAAAGTGATGACTTGGTCCCTTACTTCCAATATGCTACCCAATTAATGGAAAAGTATGAGCAGATCTCTTTAGTTCACATTCCATGAAAAGAAAACCAAATGGTAGATGCTTTAGCTAATCGAGCTGCAACTTTGACATGCTTAAGGATGAGACTATACATGTCCCTATTTTCCATAGGTAGGTACTATCACCATTGCCAATATTACAACAATAAGAGGTAAACGCTACATCAATATTAACTATTGACAGTGAAGATTAACAACAACCATTAATTGACTACTTAAAGCATGGGAAGTTACCCGATGAATTAAGGCATCGAACATAAATTCAACGTCGAGCTCCATGCTTCATTTACTACAAAGAAACACTTTATTGCCGCTCATTCGATGGAATACTTCTTCGATGCCTAAGAGAAGAAGAGGCAAATCAAGCAATTGAAGAAACTCATTTTGGGCTCTGTGGGGCTCACCAATCAAGGCCAAAAATTCATTTTCGAATAAAAAAGATGGGATACAATTGGCCAACTATGGTTAAGGATTGTATGGAATATGCAAATAAGTGTTAATCATGCCAATCCCATTCAAATGTTATACACCAACCCCCTGAGCCACTTCATCCTACAATTGCGTCATGACCATTTGATGCATGGGACTTGACATGGTTGGACTCATTACTCCTAAATCCTCTATTGGGCATGCTTATATATTGGCACTGACAGATTATTTTTCTAAATGGGCAAAAGTTGTGTCATTTAAAGAAGTGAAGAAAAAAACTGTAGTGCACTTCATTCGAAGTAATATTATTTATCGGTATGAGCTACCACGATACATAATCACTGACAATAGGAAACCCTTCTATAACAAATTGATGAGAAATTTCTATGAGAGGTTTGGTTTCAAACAACACAATTCATCAATGTACAATGCACCAGCCAATGGTCTTGCAGAAGCATTTAACAAAACCCTTTGCAACTTATTGAAAAAAATTGTTGATAAGTCAAAGAGGGATTGGCATGAACGAGTAGGAGAAGCACTTTGGGCATATCAAACAACATTTCGAACATGAAGGACTAACTGATGAAGATAATGCCAAGTTACATCTTTAAAAGTTGTACTGCCCCTTGAGTGTCATATCCCTTCATTAAGGATTGGTATACATGAAGGACTAACTGATGAAGATAATGCCAAGTTACATCTTTAAGAGTTAGAAGTACTAGATGAAAAGTGACTCGAAGCTCAGCAATGCTTAGAGTGTTATTGCCTTCGGTTCTTTCAAGTTGGTGATCTAGTTCTTGCCATTTGTAAACCCATCATAACCACACATAAGACTAGGAGCAAATTTACATCAAAATGGGATGGACCTTATGTGGTACAAGAAGTTTACACCAATGGTGCTTATAAGATCATTGTTGAAGATGGATTAAGAATTGGCCCTATCAGTGGCAAATTCTTGAAGCATTACTATGCTTGAATCACACTTCATTCTTGATCCACATGAGCATAAATTGTGTACGACGCACAAAAAAAAGAAAAAAAAAAGTTTTTTAAGTTGAAAACTTGAAAATGTGACTTAGGCAAAAGTTAGGACATATGCTCGCAAGATTAATTTTCTCTTTTAATATTGGAAAAAGTTAGAGCATAAAAAAAATGTTTGCTAAGTTGAAAACCCAAAAAAATGACTTAGGCAAAAGTTAGGACATATGCTCGCAAGATTAAATCTTTCCTTTAGTCTTAGCAAAAGTTAGAGCATAAAAAAATAAAAATAAAAACGTTACAGGTTTGAAAATTGATCCAAGTTTGAAGATGATTGAAAAATTGAAAGGATTCCTTGTGGAGAATTCAAATCGAGTTCCTTAAAACTGGGTTGAAGATTAGCCAAAAATTGAAAGAATTTCTATTCAAGTTAGGTTTCTCAAATTGGGTCGAAGAACATCCAAGGATCAACAAAGCTCTTTGAAGAAGTTCAAGTCTGGTTTCTTAACTAATGTCCCCTTTATATAAATATATATATATATAGATATATGGGGAAGACAAATTGGAAGAGGATTCAAAGTGTAAAGAAAGAAGGAAAATGAAGTGGAATTTGGAAAAAAATGGGAAAAAAATGTATATTTAAAAAAAATAGGAAACTTCCTATTAAAATATTTCTTTGAAAAACAAAATTACTAAAAAACTCACACCATCCACATGACAATGCATGTACGTAATACATCTTGAAATGGGAGCATTTGTAGACATAAAAAATTTAGTGGATTAAATTACCACTAATTTGGTCTTCAAAATGAATTAAAAAAAAAAAATATCCTCTTATGGATAAGTTTCCTAAAAAAAAAAAAAAAGGAAACTAATCTCCAATTATAAAAAGGATAATAATAATAATAAGAAAAATATTATTATTATTATTATTATCTTGATGGTAAAACCTCACCAGAGAAAGAAAATTGCTAAAATTAAGGAACTAAATCCCTTGAATTAAGCAACTAAAACCTGGGAATTTGAAATTTAAATTCTCTATCTTCATTTATAAATAGAGGTGTCTTATTTCAGGAATGGGGGAGAGAGAAATTCAGAAATCAGAAATTGAGAAATAAAAAAAAATCCATAAAGGAAAATCTTAATGAGAAAATCCAAAGGCCACTTTATATGGGAAAATAGGCTTTTCTAAAAAAAAAAAAAAAAAAGCTTCATCAAATCTCCTTGCAAGTTCGATAAATGGTAGAATTGCTACAAGCGTTCTTCGCCATTCAACGAGTTAATTTGGAAATAAGTCACTTGTGACCCTCGATTGATCTTCGAAATCAAGAAAATATCATCGTTGTCTTCCAAAGTGTGATCAAGACAAAAGAATCAGAGGAAAAATATTCTTTTGGAAAGAATATTATTTTTGAGATTGTACCCACAATATTTTTTTAATTTTAATAAATATTTTGTTCACATTATTTTCCTATTGTTTTGCTAATTTTGAAAGACATTTATGAAATTTGTGCGTACAATTGGATCCATTATTATACTGACTATGTGCAATATCCCACTTCATACTTGACCACTAATAATTTTACCTCAAATATTTGTACATCTTCATTCCTCTAGGGTGAATCATAAACAAAGAACAATGAGTTTCCTCAAATGAGCTTCCTTAAAAACTCCATCCTTAAGTCTCCATTATTTGGGACACAAAGTCTTATCCCAAATCTCAAGAACTAGTCATATGATAAAACAAAGTTAGGCTTTCCTTCATAAGTTGCATTACTTGCAAATCATTCTTTTATAGGGTCTTAATTCTCTCAAGCAAGTCTAGTTGTACTTTGAAATTTTCCATAGGAGCTTTTGAGTCAAAAACTCTAATATTAACTTGTAAACACCTCAAATCCACCAATAACTACCTTTAACAACCTTAAATAGCTACTAAAGAACCAACTAATTTCCTACTCAAGGCATTAACCTCAACATTCGGTTTCCTTGGATGATACTGAATAATGCAATCACAATCCTTAAATAATTCTATCAATCTCCTCTATCTCATGTTCAATTCCTTTTAGGAAAATTAAATGCTCCAAACTCTTATGATTTATGAATATCTCAGAAGTTTCACCAAAAAGGAAATGTCTCCAAATTTTAAGTGCAAAAATCACTACAGCTATTTCTAAATCATGAGTGGGGTAATTTCTCTCACAAGGTTTCAATTATAAAGAAGCATAAGCCACAAGTTTGTTAGTATAGAGCCCTTAAAAGTATGACATGATGTAATAAATTTTGAATTTGTTATTTATTTAATGATATTCCAGTTTCACTTTTATCTATCCTTATTCCATGTATTATACTTTATGAGCATTCTTGTCTATATCTTTTGCATTGTACGTGATTTAGGTGCATTAGGAGTTGCATAGAAGATCCAAGTCACAAGTTCCTTGCAAATAGATGACTTGTTCACAGTCGGTTCATGGGCCTAAGCAACCCATTAGAGGTTGTAGTGCACCATCTCCTAATTGGAGGGATGGCTAGTCCTAACTATCAGGATGGGTTTCCCATGGTGAGTGCACTAGTGTGTATGGTTACACATTGGACAAGACTTATGATGAGTCATGACTTAAGGCTATCAAGTAGTCATGAACTCACCAAGCTGTTTCATTGTGTTCTCTTTCAACCTTAAGAGAATATTAAGTTTGTGCTAAAGTTAGCAGTGGCTTTGACCTATGGATGAGATCATAAGTTGATCATATATTCCCTATGGTTTGGGTTACTATTGATGGAAGCTGGTAGCAATAGGTATTCTCGATAGAGACACCATAATATCTCATGGAATTGAGATAAAGTGCCCCCTTAAGTGATCCTAAGGAGGTGTGTTCATGAAAATTATGGCCATAGTAGTTCCTTAAGTGTAACTTAGCATAGACTCTTTGAGAGTTAAGAAATGTTAGTTTAATACATAATAGGAGGATCCATAACTCAAGGATAGTAGAGGTAATCTTGAAAGGTTGATAGCTTTCACCTTGTTAAACTACGGATACTAGTTCATGGGGAGACTGAATGCAATGGGTAGCAGGTCATAGACTCAAGCACGTAGTGTCTCGTTGTTATTTACATAGGATATTGGGAGTTCAGTTGATTATCTGTAGTGAAATGTTGAATCAACTTTAGAATTTGATTTTGAGAGATCCAGTATTCCTATGGGTCTTAGTGGTCCTTGCTATGAGCGTATATACCTTATTGACATGGATTATGAGGATCAAATTGGCTCTAAGTTCACTTTTATATATAAGGGCATTTTGGTAATTATGTTAGGTTGCCTAGGGCCGGGTAAGTGAACAAGGTCTCTGGATTGGGCTAATTGATTAATTAGTAATCCCTATTGGGTTAATTAATCAATTAGGATCCATTTTGGGCTAGATTAGGTGAACCAAGCGCATGTAGGCTCAAGTCACTTAAGCCTAATTAGGATCCCAATAAATACCCCCTAAGGGTTAGGGTTTTCATAACTTTTTGTCTTCACCATCCAGAGAAAAAGAGAGTCATAGCCTTCACCCTCCTTTTCTTCCCATTGGAAGTGTGCAAAGAACAAGGTTGATTCATCGGGCAGAAGATCATGGGTTTATAAGACTTCTAACAACTTTAAGGTTATCTTCAACACTTGGAATTCAAGGTTTGGGAGCATCCAAACCTAAAGTTAGTACTTTAACCTTAAAAGATCAATTTTAAAAAAATTGGTATTACTTCCATTGCTTAGATCTAAGATGCCAACAACTCCCATGCTGCATAAGAACGCAACCCAAACCCTAATAAGAGACATTACTATCCACTATAAATCCTTCTAAACTTGAAGAAATAGTCAAAATAGGAGTTATCCCTAATTTGCTTTTCAACTCTTGGAAATTACGTTCATAATCATTAGACCACTCAAACTTAACCCCCTTTCATATCAACCTGGTTAAAGGTAGGGCGATTTTATAAAATCCCTCCATAAACCACCTATAGTTAGTAACCAACAAGTCCCAAAAAAACTTTGAATCTTAGTCATATTACCAAGTTTCCTCCAATTTGCTACAATATCTACCATTCCAGGGTTAACTGAGATGTCATCCTTGGTTACTACATGCCCAAGAAAAGAGACTTTGTCTAACCCAAACTCATACTTCTTAAGTTTAGCATACAACTACTTATCTCTTAGATTTTTCTATACAATACTCACATGACACTCATGTTCCTCTCTACTCCTTGAGTACACCACATATCATCTGTAAAAACCACCACGAACTTATCTAGATAGGGCTCAAATATCCTATTCATTAAGTCCATAAAGGCAGTAGGTCATTAGTAAAACCAAATGGCATAACCAAAAACTCATAATGCCCATATCTAGTTCAAAAAGTAGTATTGGGTACTTCCTCATCTTTAACCTCAATTGATGATATCTAGACCGAAATTGATCTTATAGAACACACATGCACCCTAAAGCTGATCAAATAATCTATCAATCTCAAGAAAAGGGTACTTATTCAACTCTTTATAATCAATGCAAAGTCTCATTGATCCATTTTTCTTCTTCACTAATAAAACAAGAGCTCCTAAAGTGAAACACTTACCTAATAACTCTTGAAGTTGAACCTTCAACTCCTTTAGCTCCATAAACACCATCTTGTATAGGGCCTTAAGGATATGAGTCTTTCTTGGTACCAAATCAACTTTTTTATGGCAAGAAAGACAAATCATTTGGAAAGATGATAGGATAATCCCTCACAATGGGTATATCCTCCAACTTTAAATCATTTTCATCACTTACCACATAAGCCAAAAAGCCGTGACAACCCTTCTTGAGCAAAGAACTAGCTAGGTCACAAGTCTGACGCAATGGTTTATCCATAAGCTTTCCCTCAAAACTAAACTCAAGCTTACCAGGAATGTGGAAAGTCACCATTTTCCCAAAACAATCAATATAGGCATGGTATGAAGCTAACCGATCTATTCCCAAAATCAAATCAAAATGTTGAAGCTAAGTTAATTGACATCGCCCTATAACCAATCATCACAAGATAATCTCTAAACATTCTATTGGCCATAGTAGAATCTCTCATAGGAATAACAACAATCAAATCAAAGTCCATGCTAGCAACAAACCTACCTAACAAACTAGTGAAAGATACTGAAGCAAAAGAGTATGCCAAGCTTGGATTAATTAAGGTTATAAAAAATAAAGTGTGAATTCAAATAGTACCAACGATTGCATCAAAAGTGGCCTAAGCATCTTGTTGAGTCATTGCAAACCCCTGTCCTTGAACCTTGAGCTTTTGTTTATCCTCTCTATTCTCTTCCTCAAGCTTTCAAGTTATAAACTTCTTATTCTTTGGACAGTCTTGAATCATATGCCCATGCTTCACATAACCAAAGCAAGCTTTAGTCTCTTGATAACATGGCCTACCCCCATAGTTCTTACCATAAGTAGGACATACCACATATGAATTTTGCACTATTTTATTTTTATTTTGACTCCTAACCAAAACATACCTTTTCTATGCTTAGCTACCAGGAGCACCATCACTCCTACTCATGTTTCTTTGTTTTTCCCTGTATTGATTAAGTTCCTCATTATCCTTCTCTATAATAAGGGCTTTGTCCACAATCTTTGAATAGACACTAAGCTTCAGAATAGAGATCTTGTTTTCTAGGTAGGACTTCAATCAATCTTGAAACTTTAATGTATTTTCCTCCTTTCTAGAAAACAACTATGGGGCAAATGTGACAACTTTGTAAGTTTGGCCTCATACTAGGCCACAGTTATAACCCTATGGTCTAAACGAACAAACTTTCCCATTTTTTATCGTTTAATATTGTTATGAAAATATTTCTTCTAAAAAAACTCCTTAAACAATTTCTAAACTATGGGTTTCTAATCCTCCAAATGCCTCTTACTCATACGTCACCAATGATTTGCCT
The DNA here is from genome assembly GCA_022059055.1 of Vitis cinerea. Classification (NCBI taxonomy): domain Eukaryota; kingdom Viridiplantae; phylum Streptophyta; class Magnoliopsida; order Vitales; family Vitaceae; genus Vitis; species Vitis cinerea. The sequence continues at coordinate 2,791 of JAJJMJ010020762.1, read as the reverse complement.
ATTTGTCCAACATAAATGCTACATACGAGGTTTATTGCTTCTCAAAGTAATTCATGACATCAAAGAATTTCCCTATCTTAAGAATCAAAGCCTTTGCCTCCATTAGACTTGAAGTACTAGAAAAGTAAGAAGGACCCACTTTTTTAAAGTCATCAAAAGAACTACCCCTTGAAGATGAGGATTGTCCTTGATCTTGAGTCTCAACAGCTCTAGCCTGACCCTTAACAAAACTAGCCAAAGTTCCAAGGCACTTATAAAGCCCTCCTACATTATGGGAGGCAAACCCTTAAGTGGATGAGGTATATTATCATTAGCTTGGTTGCTTTGGGAGGATGTAGGTCTTCTTGGTGGCATATAGTCCTATAAAGTGTAATGTATAGTTGAATTAGTCACTAAGATACCAATTGGACAATTTAGAATAAAAGGAAGAATTGGAATATATACTTGATGAAGCAAAAACTTAACTTAATGCATCACTCATCTATCATCTCCAATCTCAAATAAATCAAGTTCTAATAAGATTATAACTTAGTGCTCTAATACCACTCTATCATACCTCAAGACCTCCTCAAAGGACATGACGGTTAATTTACACCTTATGCTTGAAGACTCAAAGTGCAAATGACTCAAACAATCATCTTATAATTGGAAGGCTACCAATTTCCAAATTCTTGTTTAGAGTAGTAAAACATGGTATAATCCTCAAAACTCAACCTAATAAAAATAAATAAATAATAACTAATACATCAACTAATGTGTTATTGCCGAAACAACTTCAAACTTAAACAAGTCAAACAATAATTAAAAGTACTTGAAAAAAAAAATTGTTAACAAAAGGGAATGAGCTCAAACATTTTAAATTATGATTACAAATAAGAGACACAATATACAATTATTTTAATAAAAACTTTTAAGTTCAAACATGGTAAGCATCCAAAACTTTTCAACCAAATACTTTTCATACTACGTCAAATGCATTCAAAACATTTTTATTTGGTTATCAAATAATAAATAATGCCCAATTAGGTAGGACTTTATAAATGGGCAACTAACCTCAAATTTGTTCCTTTTAATACCCCACAAAGGAATGTAAAGGTCAACAATTATATTTCATTGACTAGGGTAAAAAAGGTTAAACCAAAAGCTTAAACCAAAAGTCCTAATAAGGACAAATTTCCATCTTAATCATCATTGTTTGCCTGAACTAAAAGTACTTGAAAAAAAATTGTCAAGAAAAGGGATTGAGCTCAAAGCCCAATAAAGAATATTAATATAGTTTTATGGATAAAACATTTTCAATTATGATTACAAATAAGAGAAACAATGTACAATTATTTTAATAAAAACTTTTGAGTTCAAACATGGTAAGCATCTAAAACATTTCAACCAAATATTTTTCATATTTATGGCAATAACAATCGCAAATCAAATCCAAATTAAACAAATGCATTCAAAACATTTTTATTTGGTTATCAAATAATAAATAATGCCTAATTAGGTGGGACTTTATAAATGGGTGACTAACCTCAAATTTGTTCCTTGTAATACCCCACAAAGGAATGTAAAGGTCAACAATTATATTCCATTGACTAGGGTAAAAAAGGTTAACAATTATATCTTGTTGACTAGGGTTAAACAAACAAGGGTTAAAGTTAAACATTCTATTACAAATAAAAGAACATGTGTTCTAACATATTTATTTGCAAAATGTATTTAATCCAGGTAGAAAAACAAAAATAATGTTTTATATCATTCAAAATAACATATAAAAGGAAATATATGTATATATTTTTTTATAAAATTTGATCTATATTAATTTCCCTTACCATGAAGAAGCACTCAAAATCTTGAAGAAGCACTCAAAATCTTGAAGAAAATTAATCCTAAAGAATCTACTCCTCATCTAATTGACTATTTCTCTAAAGTTTTATAATTGACACTCTTAATAATATTTTGTGTTAATATTAATATTTCTACCTACCAACATTAGTTAAAAATTTTGACCAAGTTTGTTTTTAAGATTAAACTAATTTGATTTAGTTAAACTAAAATATTATTGCATTTAATTAACTTAAAACTAAATATTATCGTTTTCATTATTTTATTATATCATCCCGTGACTTTTCTTACACCTGTTTGTACAAAATCTTGAATGAAAATATGAAAATGATAATATTTAGTTTTAAGTTAAATATATATATAATTTTCATAAAATTTTATCCTAACATAAAATTTTATTAAATATATAAATTTAATTATTTTATATTTAATTTTCATTGAAAATTTTATTAAAAAGAAAAAAAATTCAACGTAATAATATTCTTAATGATGTTTTTTTAATTATCTTTTGGGTAATAATTCAATATAATTTTTTTTAATTAAATCTTTCCATGGTAACAAACTATAGAATGTGGATGAGTTGTTCCACCAAGTCCGGTGATCTAGGCATTCAAGTTGGTACATCAAATTTCCATCTACTGACCCACGGAAGAGGTGGTGGCCAACGAGAAGCGACAACCTTTGAGGAATCTTTCCCTCGTGATTTTCTTTGTCTCTTTATTTAACTTTACAATCTAATCTATTAAATGGGTCTATTGACTATTTGAAATCAGTTGAATACTGAGTAACCCAATCAATTTATGGATTTTCAACCTTTAGTGGATATTGACCTTATGTTAAAGTCAGTAGGAGATTTCAACCTATGAGTAAAACCCTAATGTGGTCATATATCTCTACAAATTGGGTTATTGTTGATGAATACTAGTGGCAACAACTATTCTTGGTGAAGGTA
>JAJJMJ010020761.1:2705-64974 GCA_022059055.1 Vitis cinerea | reverse complement strand
AAAAAATTATACATGGGAGTTAGAAATTAAATTTGGACACAGATAACACAAATGTTGTCAAGAAGTGGACCTCTTCTGGTTGCAAATGTTTGATACCTTCTTAGCAGACTAAAATATTTAAAGGGTTTTGAGGAAAACCAGGAAAAATGAGCACATGCTTGTTTGGATTCTACCTGCAACTCTACAATATAATGAATCATAACTTTCATTCTAAGCTGCAAACTTACAACGTCTGGAAAGTAGATTTTAAGAGTCTTCAACCAATTTAAGCTGCAAACTTCTACCATATCTTTCATTCTCACATTTCATTGCTCATAATATGGTTATTATACCTATAAAATGACACTTTCAAGCATCTCTAGTTTGTCCAGTTTCCAACAGCAACAGGTATACTTAGGATTTCAGTCCCCTCAAGATGACGGAGCTAGATGGCATATCCAAGAAGAGTTCACAACCTCTTACAAAGAATTTTCGAAGTTGGTCTAACTTATAAAGGGATTGCGGTAAACATTTAATTCTAGTACAAGACAAGTCTAGGATTTGGAGGATAGGAATGCGTTCAAAAAACAATGGAAGAATAACTCTTAAATTATGGTTGACTTGTAAGAGTCATACACCAAGTTTGGGGCAAGTCGGATTCTCTTGTGGCTCAGATGTTTTATTTTTCATCAACTGCATCTCACTGGTTTCTATTGGAGCGATAGGATTAAAAGAGAAACACAAATAATTACCAAAAAGAAAGATAGAAAGTCAGAAAATTAAAAATATATTGTCTTTTACCGCTCTCTCTTTTTCAAATATTATATAACCACCACACTCTGAGTAAGGAGATGGGTATTATAATTTTTCTATCTTCATTTTCTTAATGGATTTTCTTTTTCTATCTTTTTTTTTATTAGTGGATTCTTAAGTGTTAGTGTGTTTCATGTACTTAAAAATATTTTTCCATATTTATTGTAGATATTTACCAATTTTAATGTCACATCACCGATATTTTGACTTAAAAAAATTTGAATTGCAAATCCAGCCTCATGTTTCGGGCCCTTAAAAAGGCAGCCCAACCCCGGGCTCGCTTTACCTCTCTCCTATTCTATCGGCCCAGCCCGCTCCACTCCTAGTCCTTACCCTTTGCACTGGCCTTTGCTTGCTTTAAATGCTGGTTTTGGATTTTGCTGCTGACCGATGTAGGATTGCATTTCAAGATGCAAAAAATAATTGGGCGCTGGTGTGAGGCGTGGGATTGAACCATGATCTTAGGTTCAAAATAAGCCCATTGTGCCACCAAGCTTTGTATTGCGGCTTATAAAATATTTGATGCCCATTATATATATTTAAGTTATAAACAAATATTATGTATAATATTCATGAAATAAATATCATTTATGTATTTATATTATAAATATTATCTATATACATAAATTAATATATATATATATTATAAATTAATTAAAATATCAATTATAGTAAGTAAATTAATTTTAATTATTATGTATTTTGTATAATAATTAAATATAAAATAAATAAAATTATCAATATTTTAAAATTAAAAATAGTTATACATATATCATCACTTTTTTTCTAATGTTTTTGAATATATCCAAATTAGATAAAAAAAAATTATAGATATATCATCATTTATTTTATATCATTTAATACAATTAAATTAAATGAATTATAATTTTAATATTAAATATATTTTAAAATTAAATACATTATTGTCAAATATCACAATATTATTATTGAATTAATAATAATGCATACTTATAAAATTCACATTTTTTTATCGATACATACAATATTATTATAAAATATAATAAATTATATCATATACATATTTCTTTTTTATATAAAATAATTTTAAAATGTGTATTATTGCTCATTGTATCATTTTTAGGGTTTTTTTTCAATATTTTTTATAATTTTTGATCAATTTTGGATCCATCGATATTTTATATCAAAATATCTCTGATATATCCATAAAATTGAAGTACCGATATTTTAATCCTTATGTGTTAATATCTTTAGATCTCTTTTTTCACCCTCAAATATGTATGCCATCATCATATGGAAGTTACCTCACAACTTACAATTTCTACCTAAAAAAGAGCTTCATTGGATGATTAAACAAGATACAATTCAATAATTAACAAACAAAACATTTAAAAAAATATATAGAATTAACTGAAATAAGAGGATGCTAAGATTAGATAGATGACTATAAGTTTACCAATATATTTGAAATTTATGTATGATAAGAGAGAAGCGCACATACAAAGTACTAGGGGATCAAAAGATAGATCGAATTTGATTTGGTTAAAGGATACAACCAAACCAAATTGGAAATATCATGCAACAGAATGATTAAGAGTGTGCTAGAAAAACTTGGAGATTTTGTACATTAACAATGTCCTGAAATTGTGAAGCATTAAGTAAAGTCCTAATTAATCTAACAGTTATCAAAAATATTATTCAACGATATGATGCAACAATCCCCTCAATTACAGAACTTGAGAGTTGAAGGTTGTCATCGAAGCAAGATCATGGATGAGAAGTCAATGGACTTCCATGATTGAAGACTTTAGTACTCCTTGATCTTCAAAGATTGAGAAGCATATGAGCAGATTTGAAAAGCAAACTTGAAAGATAAACTAGAAAAAGTAAAGAGGAAAGGGAAGGAAAAAAGAAAAAAGGAAAGTAAAGATTATCTTATATGAAAGTGTAAAATTAAAAATATTATTAAAATTAAAAGAAATACATTTAGAATAATTGTTATAAGTGTTATATTTTAATTATATATAAAAAAAAACCTTAAATAGTTATACAAGTGACCTCACATAAATGGATGCCAGTTTTTGTACGTTTATGGTTATTTTAAAGGAGTTATTTTCTATTCATATTTTAAGGATAATAAATTGTTTTCAAATTTAAAAAATTTTATTTTATCAAAAATTAAATTAAATTTAACACCTAAACTTTAAATTATACTTTCCAATATTATTAATTTTATTATATTTTTGACATGCCTAATTTTAGAATTTTGTAGTATGTTTATTTTTGAAAACTTTGAGTCATCATCCTACAAATACACTATATATATATATATATATGAAATTTAATAAGAAGTATAGATTTTATTATTTACTTATATAATTATTTTGATGTTTATAATTTTACAAAAGAATATACAAAAATATACGTATTTATTTAAAAAAATTTATACTTCTTATATATTTTTTTAACTTGTTAAGATATAGTACATTTAAGTAATTTAAGCAAGCATATATCAAAGAGTTTAATATAGCATAGTGGCTACACACTCTTTCATGGGTGAAAAATGTCCACCCATATTGCAAATGAGCCTGATCAACGTTTTGATGGGTCTTATATTTTAAAATATTAATTTTAGTAACAAAATTTGTTGAAAAGCTCAATTCTAGAAAGTCCTGTTCTTTATCTATTATCTAACATTATAAATCGATTATAAATGCAATGTTTTTCATTTTTAATTGTTAAAAAAAAAAAAAAAAAGGTTCTAAAAAAAGACCTAAAAACACTTACAATTTATTCTCATCACCCATCTTAATCCTTAATTTTACAACTTCTTATAATACGTTTTTAATAAACAAATTGAATTAACCTCTGTTTTCTTTTAAATTATGGTTAATTTATCAAATAATTTTTCTTGATTTTGAGCAAACCAATGGTTTTAGAAAAAAATTAGCAATTTGTTTTTTAAATTTCATCATTCAAAGATCCAAATAAATTGAAGTTAGTATTGAAAACAAGTCTCTTGAAGGGTCAAATGATGAGGGAGTATATTTGGATCAGAAGCCCCTTGGCCTTATAAGTCAAACCTCAATAAACAAATTCATCATTAGAGATCAAGAATGATAATCAAACAACTGAAGTTTGAGATTTTTTAATTTATATAACTATAAACTCATTATAGAAAATAATATTCAAAATATCATTCCTTCAACTGACATTCCTAAAGTCTCTTTTCTATGTCAATCTCAATTCTTCTATCGGGTGATTTCTATAGAAGGGAGTATATCAAAGAACATCAAACCAACGAAGCATATGAAAATCTCTTTCCTCAAAAGAGATGATGGATTAAGAGACAAGTACAAAAAAAGTCAACATTGTACCTCTTATAAATATCAAGTGTAAAAAAAATAAAAATGAAATAAAAATAAAAATAAAAATAAAAAGTAAAAAGTTGTGAATAGTGAAGACAAAAATCACTATTTAAGCACCATTTCAATGGTGAGGAACAGTGAAAATTCCATATAAAAATCATTATTTAAGCACTATTCAAATACTATACTATACTATTTAAGATTCTTGATAAGTTTTCATAGACCTTCAATTTTCGAAAAAAGGTTATCAATAGAATTCAAATTTGCTCAAGTCCATGGATTTCAAAATAATAAGATTATCAATGGATTCAAATTTGCTCAAGTCAATGGATTCCAAAATAATCCAAGCTCATAGATTTCAATCAGTTTCAATTTCAAGTTCATTAAAATTTTTTATAAATAAACTCATTTAGTTCATATAAAGACAGAGTATAATAATATAAGAAGAGTTAAGTCAAAGTAAGAAAAGTGATCCTAAAGTTTTTTTAGTTTAATCTCCTTATCCCTTCGAAAAAATTTCTTCTTAACCTTTCTTTATAATTAAAATTTTGTATCAAGTTCAAATTCTAAATTCAAACTTTTAGTATCAAGGTATCATTTTCAATATAAAAATTTATTTCATATTCAATTTCTATTTTTTATCTGTTTTTATTTATTCAATTTATAGAATTTTATTTTGATTTATGAACCGATTTATTAATTATTATTATTATTATTTAAAAAAGAAAAAATAAAAATAAAAAAGGAAGAAAAAAATAATAGAGTGGTTACGGGTATAGAGAATAGAGAGTGGTAGTCTTAGAAAAATTGATGAAATATTGGGAATAAAAAGGAAAAATATTGGAGAAATTTTGAGTTACATTTGAAAGAATTATGGATTGGGATTAGAAAATGATTTTTTATTTCATATATGAATTTTTTATTATCTAATATTGTTTAGTAAATTAATTAATAATATTGCGAGGTTAATTTCGATTAAATCTATTTAACAAGAAATTTGATTTAAGATTACCTAGTTGATGATTTTTTATTTTTTTATTATTTAAGTTTATCTAGGATTAACCTATTTTAATCATGACTTATTAATAAATGATTTTTAAATTTCTTGTTATTTAATATTACTTAATATTTTAATTAGTAATAGTTTAAAGTTAATTAGGATTAGTCTACGTAATTAAAAATTTAGTTAAGATATAGTCTTTATTTGATTTTGTGACACTTTGTATTATTTGGTTACTAAGGTGAGTTAAAATAAAGATATAATTAATTAAAACTAAATTATACATATAAGGAAATTTTGTTCACCCCCTACAAAACAATTAGTTGATTCTTTTTTCACAAATTTGAAAATAAAAATCAGAATTAATGAAAAGCCTATAATTTTAAAAATTATTCTCATATATAAAATATTATTAAGTAAACAAAATTAGCAAAAATATATATATATATAAATATTAATTAAAAACAATGAGGGTAAATCTGGTATATTTGTTGGATTTCAATACATTGCTAAGCACAAAATCATCTCTCTCAATATATTTTGTTCTCTAAGTCCTGTTTTGAAAGGAATCGATGAACTTGATCGAGTAGTTTTGCAAGCAGAAAGAAAAGTACTGCGCAGGGTCAGGAGCAAGCTAGGAATGAAGAGCCGTGAAGGGGACAAGGCCTTCACAAAACTTGAAGTCACAGGGTTTTGTAGGGAAAACAGCTCTAGACACCTTATCAAGTGGGCAGTTTCAAGTAGCATAACAGATTCTCTGAGCTTGACATTTCACAAGACCACAATACAACTTAAGATAAAAATATTTTTGGAGAATCACATATTAAGTGCTTCTCCATTAAGCATTACAAATCATTTTTCAAATTTTTAGAAGGTGTTTTCTACATTTTGTTGAACGTCTCATTTTTCTTTTGGTGTTTTATAAAAACATGGTCAGACTCTAAGTCACGCAACATGCATTCGAATCCTCTGTGAAGCCATCAGTTGTAGAAGCCACCTGTGAGTCGATCACATTAATGTTCTTACCCATGTAATCCACCTTCCAGTATTTCTCTTCATGTTGCTTGGGCTCCTCTTTTGCAAGTTCTCGTGCTGGTCCAATTGCTACTACCTCTACGGGGCCAAGCTTTTTCAACTTGCTCATTATTCTAACTGGATCAACCTGTCCAATCACTGTCATTTTTTGGCCTTCCCTATCCCAGTCGATGGAACTAACTCCTGCAAAATTGCAATTTAAAACCAGTCAAATTTATCATTTTCTAAGATTTTAAGAATTGAGTTTCCTTCTGTGAAAAGAAACCCAAAGAACATTTTGCGGTTTTGTTTAGTCTGATTTGGTTGAACATTAAGCATAGGATCGATTCAATTCTTTTGCTTTCACTTTTTGGGTTTTTTCCCCGTCAGTTTTCTTATAAACCAAACTGAGTGATTAACAGTAGAAAAGATTACAAATTAAGAACCTGAAAAGCTAACGACCATCTTCATGGCCTTCATCCTGTCTTTGTCATCCAATGCCAACTTGAATACTATCTGTTACAACAAAATAAAGCACACTTTGAGATATGTTGTAATCAAATCAAAAGCTTCTAATTCAGAGGAAAAGGCAAGCAACCATCAATAATAAAAACAATATTAAATGAGTACTACAAAATCTAACAAAATTCCATGATCATAAAACCAGCTAAAGTGAGAATGTACGCTCAAATAAAGAAAAACCCGTAAATTTAGTTCGAATTCCACAATGTTCCATTTGGTGTCAGAGAATAAGTAGGAAAAGAAACAATAAAAAAATCCAACTCTTTAAGAAAACATAAACCTCCACTTCACCATGCCTAATTGTAGAATGGATGAGCACTTTTCAAAAAACAAATATTACATGCAAAAACTATTATACTCGAAAGATCCATTATCCTTTTTTTTTTTTTAACCTCATTTTCCTCACTTTTCTCAACAGCCAAACTAGGATAGGAAAACCCATCAAAGACATACAAGATTATTCCTTCAAAAAAACAGAACAAACCCAAAAACAGAAACTATGTTAGAGAGACAACATTTCCATTAAATTATAGAAATGATCATAAGATTGAACTTTGAAAAGAAGAAGAATATTGCAGGAAGAGAAGTTGATGAAGGGGAGGAGATAACTGAAAAGTTCTCTATCAAAAATTGGTGCTTAGTGAGTTCCAGTTTAATCTTTAATTGCAAATTGCCAACTCTTTGGTGGTCCGGCTGGGGCTCAGTATCAGTTGTGTTGGACTCTTACCTTGCACAAATCCGATCATGAAGCCTAGTGAAAGTTGAGAATTCACATTAGATAGATAGCAAAGTATTAAAAATGTTGAACTGTATCATCCTCTTTTCTCTCAATCTCATCTTTCACTTCTCTTCTGTTTCATGTAAGACATCTCTAACATGTTACTATATTTTATATTATCAACTAGCATGATAATCCTATTTGAAAACCATAAGTTGTAGAAACAATTCAAGCTATCTGACTTCTTGAAAAGAGTCTTTACCTATCAAAAGTGATAATATGCAATCTACTAGCATTATCAATACCATGCATAATTCCTACTCGTGCATGCATTTAACCAAGACCTGGTCATGATCATGTTTTGACAGATACCCAAGGATGAGTAATATGTGCCTATTTTTTTTGTGCCAGATCAATATTTTTCTGAGATTTCTTGTATTTATATGCCACTGCAGTTGAGTTTCAGATCAGTACATTCTTGATATATATGAATATGCAAGGCACCTGACAAGAAAAAAGGGGGCACAACCAAAGATAAGCTAACCAATTTTCATATTATCTATAAAATCCAAAAGAGACCACATATGAAAGTATAGTGTTACCTATCTAATATCAGATATCATATTATTACAAGGCTAGACTAATATTGAAACTATAACGTCATACATTGCACTTTTTTTGTTCTTTTGCCTTTAAACCAAATATTGTTTTGCACAGACAAGTGCTATAATATGCTCGTTTCATCCATTTGTCTGTCTCTAACTTGCATACTAATGAGCTTTATATCGTGTTAGTTCTTTGTAATCATATGGTTTTTAGTACTTAGTTTTTGCATCAGAGCTCTTACTTCAACAAGGATGCTAAGATATCATTGCCATTACAAAGCATATGCATAAAGATTTGACCACCATTGTCTTACAAAGCATGTGCACAAAAATTTGGCCACCATTATCTTCCTTTTTGGAACCGTTTATGAAATTGGAACCCTATTTCTTTGTGAAACATATGTTCCCCTACCAAAAAAAGGGAATAGTTTAATCTCAAATTTGGTTGTGACTGAGTTTGGAAATCTAAACAAAAATAGAACTGTTATTTCTATTACATTTGTTTGAATAGAAGAAATGATAGTAATACTCAAATCAGTATTTTCATGGATGTTTCCTTGCCTGCCATGTAATATCAAGCACCAGAAATTGGTGTTTTTTTTTTTTTTTTCTAATCAGAAACAAAGATAATTTTTTATTGATAAAAGAAAGAGAGAAGGATGCGGGGTCCTTCTCTCAAGATACAAAACTTGATCAAAGTAAGAGTACACTATGAATTACAAACTGAATGTCAACTTAACTAAATAACATTAAGTGGAATTCCCCTAAAAGCAATGGAACAAGAGGCCCAAAGGGAGGAGTAGAAATGAAGTAGATCCCACAACATCTCTTCTGTTCTCCATCTATCCTCAAAAATCCTAACATTTTTCTCTTGCCACATAATCCAAAGAATAGTGAGGCAAGCAATTTGCCAAAGGGTCCTACCTCTCAATGAATTCCCCAATCCTCTAAAAGAGATAAGCATCATATCTCCAATACTCCTTGACAGCACCCAAGTCAAATTGGCTAAACTAAAGAGCTTATACCAAAGACCCAAAGTTAATAGGCAATGTAGAAAAAAATGGTCGGTCGATTCTCCACTTCCTTTGCATAAAATGCACCAATGCAGGCTAAGGGATTTGTAGGGTCTTCTCACATGTAGCAAATCATTGGTATTTACTTTTTTTATGCACCACCAACCAAGCAAAGGCCTTAACCTTTGAAAGGGGTTTGGATTTCCAAATGAAATTGGACAGAAAGAAAGGGATTGGATTTGAGGATTTGGATAAGACCATAAAGAAAGATTTTACTAAAAAAAAAAAAGCCAGAGGAGGATAAAGACCAAGCCCTTGAATCTGCAATGGTGGGAGAGAAGCACACCGAGGTGAGTGAAGACATAAGTCTTTCAAGAAAATAAATTTCACGATCAATGAGGTTCCAACTAAAGTTAAAACTCCTAGAATACAAGTAAGAATTACCAAGGACAATTGAGATGGTAAGATCTTTCACTGAAATACCTCTATAGTTCTAAAAATTGGGAACACAAAGGTTGACTTCCCCACCATAAATCTTCTCAGAAAGGGATTCTCTCCCCATTCCCAACCACAAAGGGGGTATGTGGGCAAAATCCTAAAAGACTTGTGCAATAACCTTCCAAGGACATTGGTGTGACCATTTAACCAGAATGTTGGCATCCCATCCATTAGGATGTTTCCTATAAATGCTCGCAATAACCTGATGCCAAATACCACAACTTTCCTAAGGGAACCTTCAAAGCCACTTCTCTAAGAGAGCACTATTTCTCAAAGAAAGCTTCCCTATCCCTAGACCTCCTAACTCTTTTGGCCTGCACACCACTTCCCAACTAATAAGATGATCTCTCTTGTCATCCCAAGTCCCAAACCAAAGCAAGTCTCGTTGCCTTTTCTCAATCTTGGATGCTATCGATGTTGGGATCTTGAAAAAAGAGAAAATATGTAGGAATGTGAATAAAAAATGACCGAGTTAAGGTTATCCTTCCTTCCAAAGATAAAAAGGTTTTTTTCCACTCATCCAACCACCTCGAGATTCTATCAATCACTTAATCCCAAAATCCTATTGTCTTTAGATTCTCTCCTAATGGCACACCTAGATAGGAGAGGGGTCACTCTAAGACTCTACAATCAAGCATCATGGCCAACTTGGATAACAACTCCCGGTAACATTAACACCAAAAAAAGTAATTTTCTCTAAATTTATTTTGAAACTAGATAATTGACCAAAAGCCAAGAGGATTAGCTTCAGGTTTTGCAGAATTTTTTTAGAGGCTTTCGAGAAGAAAATGGTGTCATCTTCAAATTGTGATAGAGGCACTATAGTACTATCCCTCCCGACAATGAAACCCTCAGTTAAACATTTTACATTGCACTTTTTTTGTTCTTTTGCCTTTAAACCAAATATTGTTTTGCACAGACAAGTGCTATAATATGCTCGTTTCATCCATTTGTCTGTCTCTAACTTGCATACTGATGAGCTTTATATCGTGTTAGTTCTTTGTAATCATATGGTTTTTAGTACTTAGTTTTTGCATCAGAGCTCTTACTTCAACAAGGATGCTAAGATATCATTGCCATTACAAAGCATATTGAACAAGAAGCCTCTGAAGAGGCACATATTGAATGAGAAGCCCCTGAAGAGGCATAGGCACCTGAAAATTATGAGATCTTAGTAAGTTATGTACACATAGGAGAAAAATGGGATCAAAATAATATTGTTATTATCAATATTTTCACTTTCCAAGTAGCCTCCGATATCATAAGAAATGATGAAGATCTTGAACCACGAAATGTGGAAGAATGTTGACATAGAAATGATTGGCCAAAATGGAAAGAAGCTATGCAGACAGAGTTAAACTCATTAACAAAACGAGAAGTTTTTGAAATGTAGTCCAAACATCTGAAGATGTAAAGCCTGTTGGGTACAAATGGGTATTTGTACGAAATTGTAATGAGAATAATGAGATCATAAGATATAAAGCGCAATTAGTAGCACAAGGTTTCTTGTAGAGACTTGGTATTGACTATGAGGAAACATGCTCTCCTGTCATGGATAGAATCACATTTCGTTTCTTAATTAGTTTGACAATCTCAAAAGGACTAGATATGCGTTTCATGGATGTTATTACAACATATTTATATGGATCCATAGATAATGATATATATATATATATATGAAAATCCTTGAAGGATTTAAATTGCTTGAAGCAAATTGTATAAATCCTTGTAGCATGTACTTAATCAAGTTACAACGATCCTGGTATGGATTAAAGCAATCTGGACGCATGTGGTACAATCGCCTTAGTGAATACTTGCTAAAAGAAGGGTATGTGAATAACCTTATATGCCCATGCATCTTTATTAAGAAATCAGAAACTGGATTTGCAATTATTGTAGTGTATGTTGATAACTTAAATCTTGTTGAAACTCCTGAAGAGCTCACAAAAACAACTAATTACTTGAAAAGGGAATTTGAGATGAAAGATTTTGGAAAAACAAAATTTTGTCTTGGCTTGCAAATTGAGCATTTTCCAAATGGAGTTTTAGTACATCAATCAACATACATTAAGAAAGTTTTGAAACGTTTTTATATGGAAAAAAAATGCATCATTTAAGTTCTCCAATGATTGTCTGATCATTTGATGTGAAAAACGACCTATTTCGTCCTTGCGAAAAAGGATGAAGAATTACTTAGTCCTGAAGTACCATATCTTAGTGCTATTGGTGCACTTATGTATCTTGCCAATTGTATAGGTCCAAACATTACTTTTTCTGTCAATTTATTAACAAGATATAGTTCCGCTCCAACTCGAAGATATTAGAATGGTATCCAACATATATTGCGTTATCTTCACGAAACTACTGATATGAGTCTATTTTACTTAAGGGAATCAAAGCAGCAATTTCTTGTAAATGTAGATGCAGGATATCTTTCAGATCCACATAAAGGTAGATCACAAATAGGATATATGTTTAATTGCAATGGTACTGCTATTTCATGGAGATCTGTCAAATAAACAATGGTGACCACATCATCAAATCATTAAAAAATACTAGCAATTCATGAAATAAGTTGTGAATGTATATGACTAAGATCTATGATCCAATATATTCGAGAATCATGTGGACTCTCTTCTATCAAAGGTGACCCGACAATATTATTTGAAGATAATGCTGCATGCATTGCACAAATAACGGGGGGTTATATTAAAGGAGATAAAACTAAACACATTTTACCAAAATTCTTTTATACACATGAACTCCAGAAGAGTGGTGAAATTGATGTGCAACAAATACGCTAAGTGATAATCTAGCATATTTATTCATAAATAATTGTCAACCTCAACATTTAAAAAGTTAATACACATGATTGGAATTCGTCAACTCAAGGATATCGACATGAGGAGGAGTATGTTTGTAAAAGAGTGTTAGTGTACTATACTCTTTTTCCCTTCGTCTAGGTTTTGTCTTATTGAGTTTTACTGGCAAGGTTTTTAACGAGGTAGTCCTAACATACCAAGAGCAACTTAAAGAATTATAAGAATATTGTACTATTTTTCCTTCGTTAGGTTTTTCCCACAAGGTTTTTTACTAGCAATGTTTTAATGAAGCATATTCTTCAATGTGGTGGACATCCAAGGGGAATGTTATAACTAAAGTAATGAACGCCACCACATTAATTATAATAAATGTTAATTAAATATTATTTATGACTTCCATTAATAATTATTAATAGAAACCATTAATGTTATCTATGAGTTCTATTAATATTCACTAATGAGAATATTAATAAAAGTCATTTGAAAAGCCTATAAAAAGACTTCTCATCCCCTGTAAAATGCATTTCTAAGCAAAAAATAAATTTCTTACTTTCTTTTATTCTCTCAACTTTCTCAATTTGTGATTTTTTTCTTCCCTATTATATATTATTATCAAAGTAATATATAATTTATCTCTACTCTACTTTATTTGTGTTTCATTTATCTTTGTCTTACAACAAATTTGACTATTTCAATACAAATACAATTTAAAAAGGCTTTTTGATATGGGGTAGCTGACACCCATTATTTAATGATGAAAAATTATTTTTTGTAATGTTATATGATGATTGATGTTTATTTATTTTTTAAAATTTTCTTGTAATAATGAAAATGATTATTCTTAATTTTTTAATAATATAAATATTTATATATTCTATATATTTTTTTAATAAAAAATTTATGGTTTATTAAAATATTTCTTTATTGTAAGTCCTAAAGAATTTTTATATTTTATAGAGAAATCAGGAATTTTTATATTTTATAGAGAAATCAGTATCATTTTATATTTTTTTATAATAGAAAATAAAACATATATCACATAAAAAAATTAATTTTCCTATATTTTTCACTTTTATTCAAGAAAATCATTTAATATTTTTCTTGTTTTTTTCGTTGTCCTTTTTCATAACATCCAAACACTTATCTTTTAACTTGTTTTTATTTTCTTTCATTATTGTAGAGAGTAAAAATAACATTAAAAATTTTAAATTATATAAAGCCTTTAATCGAAACTAAAAGCAAATACATATATAAGCTTGACAATTTTTTATAAGAAATTCACATCTTTTTTCTTGCCCCATTTTAATTTGAATTTCTTTTATTTTTTTTATAAGGATCCCTTATCACAAATAGTTTGAAAATTTGGGGATTTTTTTTTTAAATATAACAACTATTCATATCTAATTTAAGTCACATTTAAGCTTTTAAATAATAATAATAATGGGTGGTATTTTTATTAGAAATATTTTTTGTGAAAGAGTTTATTAAAAAATATTTTTTTTTTTTTTTTTTTTTACAGAATCATTTATGAAATGTTTATTTTAAAATAATTGTTTATGATTTTTTAATATTATAAATAATTTTTTAGATTTTTAAAATACTTTATAGGTTGAAATCGCTTTTTAGGAGCACTCCCAAAACGAACCTAAGACTATTTGCTCATTTGACATTTTAAATCAAATATATATATACATATATATATTTTCCGCAGACAAACTCCTTTTATTATAATTATTGGTGGGAGTAGAAGTCAACTGAAGCGTTAAGCCTCATTGTCGCAGCTGGAGGTTTTCTTTCCTGGTTTTGGACCTTTGGTGGGAGGTGGGCTGTGGCCCTGTGGGTAATGAAGTAATGGGAGATCTAAACTCCAGGAGGAACGTTGGCATCTGATCCCTCCCCAGGTTTCTTTCCCTCATTTTGGGTTCTCATCACCATCTCTCTGTCTCGATTTCTTCAATCAATCAGGTTCATTCCACTCACCAGGATGTTGTGTGTGTGTTTGGTTTTTTTTTTTTTTTTTTTTTTCTTTTGAGATTTTATGAAGTAGAACTGGAAATAGCTGATCCAAGAAGGAGTACTGATCTCTATTCAGCTGAAAGATTAGCTCACTAATTGATAAGAAGGCTGGGTTTGACTCTGGGTTTCTTGCTGTTTTCATCTTCTATAAAAGTCTTCATATCTAAAAGTAACTCCATGTCTAAAGGATGTAATTATTTAATTAAAGCATGTAAAACAAACACTTCAAAATAATGTTTTATTTGCTTTCTTCAATACTTATAAATTTGGGTCTAAATCTCTCATGGAGATACCTTAGTATTTTTAACAACTTTCAAGAATTTTACATCCATGGTTAAAACTAGAACTGACTATATTAATTAACTTAGCATAGAACCTAGAAAAAGTTTCATCTTCTTGCATTCAAATGCTTTTAAACTATGGGTAGTAACCATTTGAATTTGGGACAATTTCAATGTCAGAATGTCCTCATGTGTGATTGAGAGAATGCCCTAAGCCTTTTTAGCACGTTTCCATATGGCTATCTTGTGAAACTCATCATGACTCACCCCATTAAATATGCTATAAAGAGCTTGAGTATTCACCTCACTATCTTATTGTTCACTTTGTCCCATTCTCTTTTGGGCTTGAGTTCACAAGTTGATCTACCAATTCCATATAATTTTAATGGCAACCTCTATTTGAATATTCCCGTTGAATTCCAATCCTATTTCCGTTGTATTTTCAAAAAGAATTCATACTTGCTTTCCATTGGGGATGAGTGTTGCCATCAAAATAAGGTGGATTGTTCATAGACAATCCAAGTCTTTGTGGTTCCATGATTTAAGATCTTTGCAGGATTAAAAAATAAATAAATAAATTGTTTTAAAACTTTTCATGCTCTAGTACCAATTGAAAGCTTAAGATCATAGTCATGGAACTACCTTGACAGAGGTGAACATATAATCCTTTTTAATTTAGCCTAAAGTTTAGAAATTTTCATCTTTTGTGAATTCTTTAATTAGATTGTCAACTACTGATTAATTCAAGAATTCCAATCACATAAATACATAAGTGGTTTGTGTGGAAAACCACCTATGAAATCTCCCAAAGAATTTGATGATGTAAAAACCATGAGATCGGAAACCGTTGAGTTATAATATCCTAAATATGAAGAATTAGGTATATAGATTTACTAAGCAATTCCTACTCCGTGAAACTTACATTCCAGTACCTATACTTAACCTCATCTCTATGACTCAACACCTTTGTTCTCCTTAGTAGACTTCTGAAAACCTTGAGAGGATGTGATTCTCTACCATGAACTCAATAAACAATGGAGAAACCATTTTGAGGGTTAGGTTAAATGAAAAGAATAATGACTTAAAGGTTAGGCATGTCAATGCTAAATAGAACATTCCTAGGAGATACATGTATATTAGATAAACTAATAGACTAACAGTAAGAGAGGTTAAAGATTCCAAACCTTTATGGTATTCAATATTATATATGTTGGAATATTTGGAAAAACCATTCTAAGCCTTGGATCATAAGGGTGCATGCATCTATTTGTCATAGGGATCTTGATCTAAGCACAACAGAAGCATTCATATGGAAAGCTTAGATCCTAGCCTAGCTTTCAATCAAAAGTTACAATTTAACGGATTTCTTCCTTATACTTTGATAATAATTTGTTTTGCATTATGGTTCATATTACTTGGATACACTCAGTAGAAACCATGAAACTCTAATCCTTTATTTTGCTATTATCAAAATTTGATTGATTACTTTTGGAAAACCTTAGCTTAATAGGCAAAAATTCTCCTCGCTCAAGAAATGATGGCTTAAGAAGGTTTGAAATTTGGTGTGCTTAAGATTTGATATTGTTGTTGGCTCAAAATTTAGTATTTTGTGGTTTGAACCACATAAAAAGGATTAACTTGGCCTCAGTTATAGACATTTGATAATCTAATGTCTTTTGCATAACACCAAATTTATCAATATAATAGTCCTCATCTCACCTCTTTAATACCATGGTCAAGTTCATTATATCCCCTATAAAAAGGATGTAAAGGTTGGCTTCATACACCTTGTTTATTAGTATAAAAATAACCCTAAACCTATTAATTAATGTAACAAAATATACTGAGTGGAAAACTAGTTCGCCAAACATTTATTAAAGAAAAATAATAGTATATCAATCTTAAATAAGACTAATTTAATAAAGATAATCACCTAAGAAGGGAGATGGGTGAATTGGGTGTTAAAACTTTTTCAAAAATAAACAATTGCAAGCAAATTATGAAGATAAGAAATGAATAGATGAAGAGCAATATAAAAGAATTGAGAGAAGAAAATCGCAAACTCTTTCATAGTGGTTTGGAAAGCCACCTACATCAACTCTTCTAAAGCTCTTAACCGAGTGAGGGTTTCACTATCTTCAAGACTTGAACCACAAGCTTTAATGCTTACACTTGGATTCTAATGTTGCAATGGAACTTTACAACTACTTCAAATAATTAACCTACTTGAATAACTTCTTTCAAAATGGGTAGGTAGGGTGAATTTATGAATGCCATACCTAGTAGTAATTTAGGGTCTCAATACAAGAAGGAACTAGGATAGATTTGAAGGTACACAAAGATAAATTTGCAAGTTGAGCATTGAATGCACTTTGGAAGAGCTTCTAATGAGAAAAAAAATAACTTGCTAATTGAATGGAGTTATTCTATATTAATAAATGCTTTAAAACACTTCATTATTTGTTTTCCTACTCGAGAACCCCAAAATCCACAAATAGGGGTCGATAGGTTGAGTAAACTAGTTTGACTAGTTCACTAATCATTGTGCATTTAATCCATTGACAAGTGACTGTTAGGGTTCAAACCTTCAACTGGTTAAGTAAAGGGTTCAATCAATCCGCCACCAATCGAGGCTCTTCTGGGTAAACACATGTTATTGGAAGTGAGAGGGGTGCAAAGTGTAGCTCGACCAATCGAGCCCAATCAGTTCAACTAATTCCTCACACCCTTAACCATTTGAGCTATAAAGTGCATAAACAACCCAGTTTGAGATATGGAGCCTCTAACAACCTATGTTTATCTTTTTAAAACCTTTTAAGGCAAGTTTAGAAAGGATTTGGCTTAATGTTTTAGTCAAAAACAAAAAAAAAAAATAGCCAATTTTGATGAAATTTGATCTAAGGGATGGTACAATAACTCATTTCTTAATAGTTGGGATTCTTGGTAATTCTTGATCCCTAGTTATCTAAGTCTTGCTATTGTTATCTACCCTAAGACAAATCTACACAGAGTAGTAAAGGCTTAAATCCTAAACCTAAACCCAATTTTCATACGTACCCATTCATCTATTTGGTATTTTAGTAATGAAATAAAATATTAAAAGTTGGGATTTAGATGCAACCTTGAGTTATGGAACTCAGATTGATCTCGTTTGACCCCACATTTTGAATACCTTAAGACTAACTAAAATTGATACCCTTATTTTGCTTGAGGTTTTATACCCAAAGTTGGATTGTGGAACCCCCAACCTTGAATCATTTGAATTAGAAATCAATAATTCTTTTGCAATTTAATTAGGTTTATTTTAGTAAATTCAATTTTATTTAAATCAATTTTGCACATTCTTAGTTAAAGAAATACAGCAAAAAGAAATCATTTAGACCTAGTTTAACAACTTCCATAGGCCAACCCTTAAGGACAATACTTAGAATACTAAAAAAGCCATAGTCACTCTTTCTCTGGTTTTTCTTGGTAAAAGTTGCTATGTAAAAAGGCCTTAGTATTTTGGATAACAGAGAATAGTGATCAAATGATACACTCCCTGAGCACGATGAATCTTTATATGAACCCATGATATCAAGAGTGAACTGGGTTATATATATGGGGATGCTCAATCATGACGTAATGAATGAAGCAAGAAGCAACTTTGCAAATCTAGGTCTAGTGGGAGGATAAATAGAAAGTATAGCTAGGAAACATATATAGTGAGAATCTAAGCTAACTTTGTAAAGTTAGTGTGAGAGATACATACACAAAGTCTCGTGAAGCAACAAAAAGACTCATAGAAATCTCTTGGAGCTTAGAAGTAGTCAAAGTAAAGGCTTCAGGAGCTTAGAAGCAAGAGGTCTCTCAGATAGAAGATTGTTAAAAGATACAAACTTTAGCAAATGAAGAAGAGAATAATAAGAAAAGACTAGTGTATTCAAAAGATTTGGATAAAGAGCATTGTTTTTGTTGTAAGTTGTTTGGTTCAAAACTTAGAGAGTGTTTGGTAAATTAACTTAATGACTTAAAGTGATTTAATGACTTAATAACTTAATTTATATCATTCTCAAATCTTTTTTGTAAACGTAGTTTTAGATTTAAGTAAGAGTAAATTAGCTATTTTAACTCAATACTTCATTTTTAATTTAAAGTTGTGATATTAAATTATTTTAACGAACACGTTTAATCTATTTAATAACTTAAATTAAGTTATTAAGCTATTTTAAGTCATTGAGTTGATTTAATAAACACCCTCTTACTATAAATCAATTAGTTCACAAAGGAATGGGAGACCAGAAAAATCCAAGTTACAAGCTTAGGCATAATGAAACAATTATTAGGAGCATATTACTACAAACAAGTTGATATTAAGAGTGTTAAAAGATAAGAAAATTAATGGATAAAGAGAAAAATATTGTGAAAAAAAATATTATTAAGAATCATTGTAGTTGTCAAGAACCTTCCAAAAAATAATTTAGCATGTTATGGGAAAAAAATGAAAACATTGATCAATGTAATAATGGAATTTTTTAAAGCTTAGTTGAAATAATTGAAGAATTTAATCCAATAATGCAAGAACATATTCCAGCATATTTGACGTGGTGAAGTTCATAATTCATTATTTCAAAGTTAAAAATATAATTATTAAAAAATTAATTAAGGAAATAAAATATTTTGTTGTTATACTTAATTGTACTTGAGATGCTAACCATCAAGACCAAATGATGCTTACATTAAAATATGTGGACATTTCAACAGCTCTTCTAAAAGTAGATGAATATTTTTAGAATTTTTAAAAGTTGACTATGCATAAACCAAGGGGTTGTCATAACCTCAAACTGAAAATAAATAAATAAATAAAGTTTAGATTAAATTATATTTGCATAAGAAATAAAATTTATATAATAATAATATTAATAAAATTTATTTCCTCCCCCACCCCCTTCTTTAAGCATTTGATACCCATTATCGTTCATCTAAGTTATTGTTTTGAATTTGAATTCTTTTTTTTTTTAATTATATTCTGACTTGTATGTTGTTGGTACCAGAAGGATGGCCTTAGAAGCAGCAGCTGGAGCAGTGGTGGAAGCAGCAGTGGAAACAGCAGTGACTGAGGTATATAGAGATGGGCGAAGCTTATTAATTTGGTCTGGTCGTAAATTTGGTTATCGGAAGAATCTAAAAAGAAACCATGAAGATTTAATGCAGAAAGCTAGAGAGCTTTGGGAACTGAGAAATGGCATAAGGGAAGGAATAAGCCAAAATAGAATCAGGCCAGACACAACAGAATGGATGGCTAACGTGGAGATGAATGAAAGTGAAGTGATAGAACTAGACACCAAATACAATGATAGAAAAAATCACCCATGGAAATTGTTTCGTTTTGGGAAGGGTGCTAGTCTTAGCAAAGACATGGCTGAGAAGTACAAGCAAGTTCTTAGTCTTTGGGAAGAGGGAAAACGTAAAAGAGGAGTGTTGGATGCGGAACTGCCAAAGCGTGTCGTGGGAATACGTCCAGCCAAAATAGAATATAAATCACCACTGCACAAACATGTAGAAGCAGCAGTGCATTTTCTAGAGGATCCGGAAATAAAAAGAATAGGAATCTGGGGAATGTTGGGAACCGGGAAGACCACAATAATTGAAAACTTGAACACTCATGACAATATTAACAAAATGTTTGATATTGTCATTTGGGTAACTGTCCCAAAGGAGTGGAGCGAGGTAGGGTTGCAACAGAAAATCATGCGTCGGCTAAATTTGAATATGGGAAGCCCTACTGACATTGAGAAAAATACACTGATAATATTCGAAGAGTTGAAGAAAAAGAAGTGTTTGATTCTTTTAGACGAAGTTTGCCATCCTATTGAGTTAAAAAATGTAATTGGAATCCATGGCATCCAGGACTGGAAGGTGGTGTTGGCAAGTAGAGACCTAGGCATTTGTAGGGAGATGGATGTTGATGAGACAATCAACGTGAAACCATTGTCATCAGATGAAGCTTTCAACATGTTCAAGGAAAAAGTAGGCGAGTTTATTAATAGCATCCCAAGAGTCGTACAAATGGGCCAGCTGGTGGTTAGAGAGTGTGGGGGTTTGCCACTACTGATAGACAAATTTGCAAAAACCTTCAAAAGAATGGGAGGGAATGTTCAGCATTGGAGGGATGCACAGGGAAGTTTGCGAAATTCGATGAATAAAGAAGGAATGGATGCAGTACTTGAACGTCTCGAGTTTTGCTATAATAATTTGGATAGTGATGCAAAGAAGGATTGTTTTCTGTATTGTGCATTATATTCTGAAGAATGTGAGATTTATATACGTTGTTTGGTAGAATATTGGAGAGTAGAAGGTTTTATTGATAATAATGGGCATGGATAGTCATCTTATCAATGTCTCATTGTTAGAGAGCAGTGGGAACAAGAAAAGCGTTAAGATGAACAAAGTGCTTCGGGAAATGGCCTTATAAATATTATCAGAAACTGAACATTTGAGATTTTTGGCAAAGCCCCATGAGGGGTTGCATGAGCCGCCAAATCCTGAAGAATGGCAACAAGCAAGTCGCATCTCTTTGATGGATAATGAACTGCACAGTTTACCAGAAACTCCAGACTGTCGTGATCTTTTAACATTGTTACTTCAAAGGAATGGGAACTTGATTGCCATTCCTAAGTTATTCTTTACATCAATGTGTCGTCTTCGAGTTCTGGATTTGCATGGCACTGGCATCAAATCATTACCTTCATCTATGTGCAACTTGATTGTTCTTAGAGGGCTTTATCTGAATTCCTGCAACCATTTGGTAGGACTACCAACTGACGTAGAAGCACTTAAGCAGCTTGAGGTGCTTGATATCCGAGGGACTAAACTCAATTTATGTCAAATTAGAACTTTAGCCTGGTTGAAGTTCTTACGAATATCATTGTCTAATTTTGGCAAGGGAAGCCATACTCAGAATCAATCAGGATATGTTTCAAGCTTTGTGTCCTTGGAAGAATTCAGTATTGACATTGATTCGTCCTTGCAATGGTGGGCCAGGAACGGAAATATTATTACGGAGGAGGTGGCTACCTTGAAAAAGTTGACTTCTCTTCAATTTTGCTTCCCAACAGTGCAGTGCCTTGAGATCTTTATCAGGAACAGCTCAGCATGGAAAGATTTCTTTAACGGGGCCAGCCCAGCAAGGGAAGATCTCTCTTTCACATTCCAATTTGCTGTTGGCTATCATAGCTTAACCTGCTTTCAAATTCTTGAGTCTTTTGATGATCCAAGCTACAATTGTCTGGAAGTCATCAATGGCGAAGGCATGAATCCTGTAATCTTGAAGGTACTTGCAAAAACTCATGCATTTAGACTAATTAACCACAAGGGAGTTTCAAGGCTATCAGATTTTGGTATCGAGAACATGAATGATCTCTTTATTTGTTCAATTGAAGGATGCAATGAAATTGAAACCATCATCAATGGTACTGGAATAACAAAAGGCGTATTGGAATACTTGCAACATTTGCAGGTAAACAATGTCTTGGAATTGGAGAGCATTTGGCAGGGTCCTGTTCATGCTGGAAGTTTGACTCGTCTCAGGACTCTAACCTTAGTTAAATGTCCACAGCTGAAGAGGATATTCTCTAATGGCATGATTCAGCAGCTTTCTAAGCTGGAGGACTTGAGAGTTGAAGAATGTGACCAAATTGAAGAGGTAATAATGGAATCGGAGAACAATGGGTTAGAATCCAACCAGCTTCCAAGACTGAAGACCCTAACACTCCTTAATCTCAAAACACTGACAAGCATTTGGGGTGGTGATCCACTGGAGTGGCGATCTTTACAAGTGATTGAAATATCTATGTGTCCCGAGTTGAAGAGATTGCCTTTCAATAATGACAATGCAACCAAATTGAGAAGCATCAAAGGCCAGCGGGCATGGTGGGAAGCACTAGAATGGAAAGACGATGGTGCCATTAAACAGAGACTAGAGTCTCTTTGCATCTTCAACTAGCTCCTCGGATTTCTGTGCAGCAGTGTCATTTTAAAGCTGATTGCGATGGATGCTGCCTGAGCCAAAGGTTTGTGTGTGGGATTCAAAAACTTGGGCATGTATTTGTTTAATTAATATATCCTCTCCTGTTTGAACATATCTGTCCAAAACTTGCTAGGTTTGTATTTGTTTGAGATTTGCTTTCTTGGTTTTTATTTGTTTGAGACTAGTTGTGTGAGATGTGCTACTTTGGGTTTATTTTTTTCGAGTCTAAGATTTGTTTATATATCCATGCATATTGAGTGTATTTTTAGCTGCCAAAAGGCAAATCTTAGTCGTGGCTGCTAAGGGCAGTTTTTCTTCTTATTAGGTAGGATCGAGCGCGATCAACTAGTATGCCAGTTTCTGGGATTTCGGGAAAATTATCCCTTTGGCAGACACATGAGTCTTCTCTCATCTATCATATGTTGTTTCTCATCTTTTATGAAATTAGTAATTTATTTTATTAAAAATTACTTCAAAATTTTTTTAAACTTGAGGCAGTAAAAACAATTCTATTAGACTGATTGCTTCTTCTGTTGCGGTTGTTGACCATTAGTCTATGTCTTAAAACAATTAAAGTCTTAATACACGACAATCCTAGCTAATTAAAAAACCGGAGAAAAAGATCACCATGACTTAACCAGAGAAAAGATCACTACGACTTGTGTTTGCATTATCATCTTGATCAACACATTTAGCTGTTTGTGGCAAAGAAAATTTACTTTTAAGATTTTTGAATTTAATATGAACCATGATTACGAAAACCAATGATGATTTTTACTAAATTTGCTAAATTGACTTAAACTTCTATAACTAAAAAACCCTAGAGGGTTCATAGATGAGATATCCGGTTCAAACCCAAAGAGAAAGCATATTATGTTAATAGTTAGAAAAGTCAATTTTTGACCGAATTGGTACATCTGAAGACCAATTCTGATATGTAACTCAGATCCAAAGTTCGTTATCTAGATTTCTAACTTTTAATCGATGTATCATATAACATTCTATTTCTTGTTACCAACATGCGAGCCTATCATTCATAATATAGATTCTTCTCATATTTTTAATCATAGTCAATCAAATTGAGTTGCCCAATAATCAAGTTTTCCACAAGCATCATTGAACCACAATAAGCATTTGTTGGATTTCATAAAGGGTAGACTACATTGAGCAAAACAAAATAGAATCATGGAGAATTTTTTTTTTTTTTTTTTGGCTACCCTTCAATTAAACCTTCCACCCATCTTACTACTCCAGAAAAACAAGTACTCAACCCCTCATGGTTGAGATAAAATATACTCGAAACAATGATTGACATTAAGGAAACAAAGAATATTAAAGAGAAAATGATTAAACTACATTAAAAAAAAAAACAAAAAACAAAACAAAACTATGGCTCTATTTGTGAAGTGTTTTCAAAAATTATTTTTTATAACAATTTTTAAAACTGTTCTTTAATGTTTTAAAGAATAAAAAGTTTGTTTGAAAATTTGAATTTTTCTTAACTAACCTTTTTTTTTATGTTTTTAAATATGTTTTGAAAATAACTTTTATGTAGTACCTTATTTTTAATCATTCTCCATATTTATATAATTATTTTTAAAAGTAGTCTCACAAAACAACTAAAACATTGTTTTGAAAACACTTTTTTATTTTTAAGAACAAAAAAACTATTTTATATTTTCTAATTGTCAAACATGTTTTCTTGTTTTTCTGTTTTAAATAATAGAAAATTGTAACAAGGCCTATATCTCTATGCATTTGTGTCTTCTGTATATGTCCCTTCTGTGAAATATCCTAATTAAGGATCCTATATATAGTTCATAGGGTTCATGGAAAACCCTAATTCAAACCAAACAGGCTGCATCATCAAAGAAATGGAATAAAAATATTTTAGCAGAGATTCACAACATCCAGGAACCAGATTCAGCATTACAATTAGGACTTATAGAGGTATGCATAAGCGACCTCATCATGGTCATAGTAGCTTCTCTATGCAGGTCACTTGTGTGTCTTCAGGTAGAATGAAGGTTCGTTTTATTGTTTTAGAGACGCATAAGCTGAGAATAGTAAGTTCATGTAATGGTATTGCTACGGAACACATACATGTAGTCGTGCGTGTAGCTCCCTCTTAAGTGGAAGACGCTTAAAACTTAGGTAAGACAATCACACCAACTTTTGAAAACAATATAAATGTATATGGAAAATAGAGTTTTATTCATGTGAAAAGCATGTGAAAAAAATGGACAGAATTCAATTCGAAAAAATTGCTATAAAATTGACGAATCCGGTCGAGGTTCAAAGACATCAAATTGCCCCTGCTTCTGTACATGTAGTTCTTGGACATCTATCTCTCAGGATACCACAATCAATTATCTTTGATTACGTCTTGCCCTACTTCAGATTGCATTGGTGTCGGCCTTGATTGCAGTATGGAATATTTTCATGTATTCATGGCAGCTACTCAACTGAAATCTTAACAGTGCATGGCTAATAACGAGTTTTGTTTTCACAAGGTAGGATTTAACATTGTCTTGTTGCTCGTCTGTGGACAAAAAAATATGTTTGCTTTCTGAACTTTCCGAGAATAGACTGTTTGGCTCTTTGATGTACATGAGTTTCCGTTTCTAACTTAGTTTCTGATGCTGGTAATCCTCTTATTTGTATTACTTGAAATGGATTTAGTGGATGTTTAATAAAATTTAATATTTATTACTTAATGACTTAAGTTGATTTTAAGTTAAATTGTTTTTAAGTTATTAGCTTAAAAGTTATTACTTAATGACTGAATCTCCATTCCTAAAGCTTTCTAACAAGAAGGCATTGAGAAGATCTTGAACCATATCCTCTCCTTCACTGAGTGTTCCAATTAAGCCATCCTTCATCCACCTTTTGATCAAATCAACATTTTTTGTCCCTTCCATCTCCAAGTAGGATGCACATTATTTTACACATTTATTTGTTGAACCTAAGCAACCTTGAACAAATGCTAATGCATTAAACAAAATTCTATCTTCTGTGTGTGATGTTGGTAGCAAGCCTAGTACGCAATATGCATATTCCCAGATGCAAATATCCTTGACCTCTTTCAAGGCTCTTGCTATTAGAATAGTGGCTAAATGGCCATAGCACTGTTTCAACACTTGTATGGCTAGGCGTCCGATACTTGAAGAATGCACAACTGTGCCAGCATTCCCACTAAATAATTCCATCGATAACAGGTGACCTTTCATTCTAATCTCCAAATCCACTGCCAATTGACCAACTTTGCTTCCCATCTACCACCAACTTGTAACAACTATCTTCTCCAAGTTCTTTGCGCTCCACCAGTTGGTCCCCGCGTCATCCAATTCTTTTGTGATACTTTCTTTAATATCTCTACTAGAGATCTTTAAGTAATCCAGCATTTAGAGACGAGTGTGATCAACCTTAGTTAACATGGGTGCAGACCCCGTATTTCGGCTCATGCGTGTTCCACTTGATGACGAGCTCGATTTTTATTTGAAAAATGATTTTATTTATTAGAAAATAACTTGGAGTCGCTACTTATTTTTGTTTTATTTAAAAAGGTAAACAAAATAAGAAAGAAAATCCTAAGTGTGACTCCTTATTCTAGAAAATGTGGTTTGTGAAAAACCGGATTGGGCTCGGAGGTCAGGTTACCTATCGGAAAGGTACGGTAAAGACCGTAGCACCCCTCTAAGTCCTTAGAAAAATGGGTCTCTACTAATAAAATGAAGTTAACGTGACAATCAATAAGAAAATCAGCGGATACTCAAATCGATCATGCACATATGGTAATCAGAACATGCATAGAGAATGACCAGAATGGGAGTGTATACATACCTGGGCAACAAGCCACAATGCACTATCAAGAAATGGGGTTAGTGCATAATTGATGAATACAAAATATAGCTCGCATGTCACTAAACAGAATGCAAAATCATCAATGACACACATGGCACTTCACTCAAGTTCATTTTTATTTCAAATAAGATTTCTTTGATGTTGGGTCCCCACCAAAGCCTATTTTTATTTTTGAATGAATCAATTTCGTAAATTCCATCGTTAGGAATTACAAAATTAAATTCACACTTATTTTAAAATATTTTTTAAAAAAACATGGAAAATGTAAAAATGGTTTGCCAAAGAGAAAATGGCAACCAATTTTATTGAAAGAGATGGATTTTTGGAATTTAAAAGTTCTAAAGATGAAAAATGTGGAGATTCAAAATTATTTGAAAACCTTCTTTTGGAAAATCATTTACAAAATGGGGTTGAGAAGATTATTTTTAAAAAAATGAGAGGATGAAGAAGTGGAGGATGAGACATGACCCAAAGGTTGCATGGTCATGCAATTGGAAGCATGCAGGGGCGGGCCTTGAGTAGAAAGTCAACCTAGAGCACAACTGAATTGATGAGATCTGCATAACTCACTGTCAGAATTAATGACATGCACCTCGCGGGTGCAGTTGCAAAAGTTTGATCGCATGGGCTGTGTGATGCAGATTCATATCCCCCATATTCTTGCTTTGCATTTTCTCCAACACATTTCTTCAGAAACACATCTATTTGATCCACAAACCCATAAAATATATCTGCCAGTACAGGAGGATTAGGAATTGATGCAGAAGCATGATGCAACACAACAAGAGTTATAGCAATAGTCGCAATCCAAGCAAACATCTCCAAGCGGGACAAAACCATATCCACTACCTTTAACAGTGATCTTCAATGGATGATCATGATCATGTAACTCCATAAAAAGAAAATCAGCAGGGAACCACTGATCCAGAGAATGGTTGCCTTTGTAACTACTAGAAAAATTAAATCCATCTTCATTCATCTCTACTAGCTTGCCCAGATTCCCCAAGTCCCTAAAAAATATCATTTCCTTCTACATTAGGTAATATATCATCCACATTTTGAGCATGGCTGGGTTTATCCACCTCATTTTCATCATTCTCATCGGAAACAATGATGTTATATTCTTCAAACATGTCAAGCATTGACAGAAGCTCACTGTCATTTGGAAGCTCATAAATATCACCACCCAGAACTGATGGAAGCACCATGTCGGCAGATGGGAGACTTCGAGATGAACTAAGTTAGATAGAAACCCACTAGGCTCATCCTCAGGGCCAACTGTGTCTCGTAAAATGGAATTGCTTTAGCTGTCATTAAGCAATTCATGTGATGATTCAGCAAGGTGACATACCTGGAAACTAATTGAAATAACGACGGCAACGGGTCTTTCATTCTCAACAGTCTTAGTTTTTAGTCGACTATGGAGATACCGAACTGATCAACATAAAACCAACAAGAAAATGCTTAGTGGTATCTGACGTCGACAAAATCATGATTATCAATAACAATAGTCGCCAGATTGATGCACAGACTCTTGCAGGGGAAGGGATCAAAAGTGAAAATGCTTGCGGCGGATGGGAGTAAGAAAGAACATCATTTCCTTAGTGGGGGACCTCTGGAATCTCTAACCCTTGCCATAATTTGTCTGTCTGTATAAAATTCCGATGGCGCTGGTATCGAATCTTGTCTGTCAGCATTCAGAAATAGCTCATAGTGGTGGGCTCTGGCTCTGCATCTGAACAATCACAAGTGCCGAAAATGAATAACCCAGTCAAGATTAATAATAGTTAGCGCTGGCTGATGGCGTCGATGGAGACGAGAACAAGGCCTGAGGAATAGCGGGAAAATTTGTAGTGACACTGACGTATTCATGTTTGCCATTCTTCAAAGCGGTGGAAAAGAACGCACCGATCTGCTCATGTACGTCTTCCAAGCCGTTCACCACATAGGGAAATCCACGTCGACACCTTGGCATTTTCTGGATTACTATTGGGACTAGTCTCGAGGGGGCCAAAGGCACCAGATCAGCAATATCCTTCAATGTTGAATGCACACGTGAAAGAACTTGGTCTTTCTTTGCAAGACCACGTGGCTGCTTTAGTAAATCCCTGTTGACAGTAGCTTCTCATTGTTCTGCCCGACCGCTCGTGTCCACATTGAAATCAGTGCATATGGGTCATCGACTGACTGGTATCCTACTAACAAGGTTTACATCAATCCTGGGAGTGTAGCCGTTGCTCACCACATGGAAACACCCATCTCCGCACCTGGGCATTCACTGACCAAACCATCTCCAAAACGGTTGTACAGTTGTCATTTGCATTACGCTGGTGCACCTGATATTGAAAAATATTCCCAGAACTGTCATGGACTGTATGTCTTTTCGAATGAAGGTATTTTGGGCTGCCTCTTGTTCCCAACCAAGACTAATTTGTCACCAACTTTTCCGCTCACCCCAACTCCTGGGTGCACCTCAAACTCCATAATATCTGTCATTTGTTTCGTTTGAGGGCCAAACTTCTGGCCCAATCTCTTAGCATACTCCATTACAACTTTCGCTATTGGATGCTCACTATTTGCCTCTGCAGCAGTAGTCACATCACAGAATTCCTCCATCGAAAAAAAAACTGGAAAAGAGCACTGCACTAACAACCACTGGCTTTCTTACTGTCAGCGTCCCTGTCTTATAAAAGACAATTGTTTTCACCTTGTGCGCCTTCTCAAGTGCATTTCCACCCTTGATGAGCACACCTAGCGAAGCACCCTTCCCTGTGGCCACCATAATCCCCTAACCGTACTGTTATGAACAGAGAAGCTTGTAGCATCTGTATTGGCTGAAACATTGATGATGTCAATTGTCTCACTTTGAGTTCCCGAAGCAACCAGTGGTAGCAATGCGCCTTGCTTCCAGCTTATTAATGGCGAATGACTTGATGACTTCAAACACCTCCTTGAAGTCTTGTATGCTTGGAGCAAATACTAGGGACGTTGACAAATGACTGTGAGAATGGCCGGGCTTGCTAATTTCCATAGTTCCATAAACTCTTCATGGAACCTCATAGGAAGGCTCACAGGATTTCCCGCGTGGAGGAGCAAAGTTCATAAGGTTATCGCCTCCCTTTGGAACCATTTCCACGTCGGCACCTTGACTGTGCTTTAAGCTTCCATCCGGTAAGTGCAAGCTGAACTGATCTTGGTTCTTTTGAAGCCTTGGTACAGCGCGTCATGGCTTGAAGGTGGGTTTAATGGGTATTAGAAAAGATCTAGAGAGAAATGGGCTTAGCGGTGTGGTTAGATAGAGAATGGTGAGTGAGATAGGTGGGTAGTGAAAGAAAAGAGGAGTAACGAGCATGAAAGATGGAAGTGTGACAGTGAGGGAAAATGGGTATGGTGGTACGAGGTTGAGTAATCCTTGAAAGATGGCCATAGGTGCATGCATGATGGGGATAAATAGGAGAAGTGATGAGAAGGAAGAGGTTTGGTGTGGTGACGGTTATTGGAAATGATGAAATATGGGTTTGAAAATGGGTATGATGGGATTTAAAAGAAAGAAAGATGGAGGTGGCTAGACACAAGAATTCATGCACGTGGGAAATGAGGCTAAATGTGTAAATGAGGCTAAATGTGTAGGGAAAGAATGATGGATGGTGGGTAAGTTAATAGGCATGGAGGATATGAGCATGGAGTTAATGGAATGGGTAGTGCTCACTGTCCACTTCAGTGGCTGCAATCATGTTCATAAAATTCCTTATGTACAATTCCTAATGCTCGGCCGCCTTTGATGAGGACACCCTGTGAAGCTCCAACACCAGTATCGACCATAGCAGCAGTAAGGGTTGCAATCATGGCCAAAATGGTGCACACTGCCATCACAATAACAAACGGCACCAAGGAGAAGCTGCTAGTCTTAATTCCTCATCAATCATTTCAGGTTCCTCATCCTTAGCAACCACGTGATGTGGGGTAGCCATTTAGAGAACCTCTGCTTAGTACTTCATCCTTTGGCATCGAAACTTCATAAACCGGAAACTATTCCAATACTCCATTGATGGGTGATTGCACTGGTGAAATTATAGCAGACAACATCCAGATGCTCTGAGCGCTTCATTTTTCCAAGGGCGGATGGCAGTGAGCCTTAGGGATGATTGAAGCTCACATAAAACACAATAACCGATGCTGTTGTTGCTGTTGACGTTCCCCGTGATTTCGGCCATTCTGGTCCGTCTTGGTCTTCATCTCTCATGTCCTCCAATATTTCTTCATATGCTTCATCGTCCCTCAGTTCATCAATATTAATCACCTCATGCAGACACTTTCAGATTCAGATTCCATAGCTGCCAATCTCTTCTTCATATCATCCTGATTCTCCATCAACCAACCTCCCCAGATTCAGAGTCTTAAAGCCTGATAGTCTCTTTAAGGGGAAAACAGAGGAGCAAGGGAATAGAAATAGGAACAGAGCAGGGAACATTTTAACGAATATGCTAAACCCATTTCATTATTTTATCCATGAGTTTAACAATCAGTGGGTTAAGATGGAAGAGGTTTGCTTGGGTAAAACATAAAAATGCAGCGAGCTTTTCAAATATTAAACCAACAATCATCAAAACAAAGCAACACAACAAGCAAAGCTGAAATCACAAAGAATGAGATAGGAGAAATATGAAAGATGAGCATATACGGGAAAACCATAAATGGCCATACCTGAAAGTCTCTTTCCTACTCCGGCAACTACCAGGCTCCTCTCACAAAGAAAAACCAGTTGATTCCCTACGCTCTTCTTGCTACCTTGCCCAGAAAAATATTTCACCTATAGCAGCTCCCTCTCTCAAGCAACCTCAAAAATCCCTTCTCTGTCTGGCTTGCTACCCCTAACCTCTGAATATCCAGCTTGCCCCTCAAGAATGTCTCTGTAAAGCAACCCAGAAACCCCTAACCGGCAGCTTGCCCCTCAAGCTAAAAGATCTCCCCACTCAAAATATCTCCCAACCAGCCTAAAAAAAACCCTCTAGCTTGCTGCCCCAGCTCTCAGAAAAACCCCTTAAAAAAATATCTTCCCCCCAAACGGCAGCAAAAAAGCACCACACCTCTTCCTGCCCAAGCTCAAAGAATACTCTCTAAAAATATCTCCTCCTCTGAAGGTCGCAGCCTACGCTCCCCTCTCTCGTGCAGACTTGCCTCCCAAGAAAAGATCCCACCAAAATATCTCCAACCAGCATGAAAACCACCTCCTCCTCTCTGCCAGAATCTCCCTTCTCTCTCTACGCTCCTGCATAACGGCTTCCAAAAGATTCCATAACAGGTGTCGACCTCCCATTGCAACTTAAAAAAGCAATGTTGATTCTCTGGCAGCCATCCACAAAGTGACACATGGACTTCCAGGGCTGCGACATTTGGTAAGATAACCTGCAGAAACAAAAAAATGAACAAGCCCCAAATGGGGGTCTACAATAGGGCTTCTCCTCTTTAAGTAATCTAGCTGCCCATCCACCTTTCCCTTCCAAAGTCTGGCTGACTACCCCTACCACCAATTCTGTTATCATATATTATCAAATGTGTTAGGTGGTGTTTAGCTTAGAGAAACCTCTAACAATAACCTATTTTTATTTTATTTTCTAAAAAACAGTGTCCTGATAACTTATGCTATCACTTCATTTGTACAATCATTTTACGTAAACGCAGATGGGATGATTTAATGTGGGTTCGACAATCATTTTTTTCTCCTGTAAATGTATTTTAATGTTGAGGGAAATGAACTGAGTAGATTAAGCCCTTCTGAGTATTCCATCTTTATTCTCAAAACTTCTGCTGCTACTTCCTTCAGTCTACTAGTCTGAAAAACATGTCCACTCCTGGAAAATGGAAATTGAAAAATTCACTAATCAACTTTTTGTTATAAGAGGCCGAGGAGAATACAACCTATCATAGACTGAATTCCACTAGCACATCCTTCTAACATATTTTGGCAATGGAATTTCTCAAACTTACGACATAGTCATTGTAAAGAGCAATGTTCTTAGGAAAAGGAGGGGAAAATGTGTAGCACTACTCAAACCAGAATACATTAAATAAAACGAACCGATTATCGCTTCAGTACAAATCAAACTGATGCATAGCACCACCAAATTCTGAATGCAAAAGCATACCGCAAGTTTACATTACAATTTATTCCAAGTGATCAGAGAATAATAAAGTTTTGATAGTTCAAGCAGAGTTTTTGGAAGATTCCGGATCCCCTTCCCTTTTCCACATTCATGGCAACTAAACAAGGCATCAAGAACTACAGACAATAATTGAAAAAACAATCAGCAAGCTTTCCGGAAGTTTTAAAAATTCAGACATAATTATACAAGCATGAATAACTCAGCTTCCAGTCCAGAGAGTAGCCACTTCATTTCTTTTTCCACCATAAAGGAGGAGCTGTTCAGGGAGTCTCCTCAATCTATCACTCACGGACAAACAACCAACAAAAATAAAAATGAGACAGAAGAATAAAAATGTGCACCTAGAGTTAGAAATTTGACACATGATAAAAATGGTGAGGGAAATTAGTATTTAGCCACCATGCTTTGTGGCATTCAAATGATTCCCCTTTAGCTGTTGGAAATTTGGGATTCAATATCTCGTAGGGATGGATACCTTATTCCAATTTTTCAGAAGTTGATACGACCTATAGATGGTATATGAGATTCCCCACATTTATAGATTCAATAGCACTTGTAGTGCAAGCACTACTGGAGAACATATTAGGGGAAAAACGCTTTTCAGCAGGACAAAACAAAGGTTTATTTCTTTGGGAAACCGCAAAAATTTGCACATGCCTCTGGAGATTCAACTTGCAACCCATTCTATGATAATGAATCATTTAGCTCAATGAAGATACTCAAATATGCAATGAATGGAACTGTGTACCTACTATGAATAAAGCAAATACAAGAGGGATTACCTGTCTTTGAAAAGATAAGGAAATGTAAAAATAACCTGGATGTTGAGAAGGCTTCTCTCTTGCTTCAGTGCTGAAGCTGATCACCAATTTCTGCTATCTGATTCATCAATTCTGTGACTCCTTTAACGGGGACAAATATAGAATCCAGATTTTCTTTCTGAACATTCCAAGTCAATTCATTCCACCAGTCCACCTCTCCTATGATCCCCTTTAAATTGCTACTTGAAACATCCATGGGAGAAAGAGTTTTGAGGTTTGGGCAACCATAAAAGCTCATCCATTCTACTTTTGGTGCAATGCATAGACCACTAGAAATATTGACCAATTCATGCATATAATGAAGAGATATCTTCTTCAACTTTGGAAGATGCACTATTGAGCACAACTGTATTTCTTCAGCAGGAAGCTCATGGGTTACAAGGCTGTTGATTTTAGGACAATTTTCAATCACAAGCTCCTCTAAGAAATTGAGATTTTCAAGCAAATCCAAAGTGAAAATGGTCGTCAATTGGGGACATGTATGCAATGCCAAGGACTTTAGGCTGGATAGACAACCCTTTTGAACTGGCCCTTCCCAGATGCTCCTTAAATTCTTCATATAATGAATACTCAAGTACCGTAGTGATCCAAATACAGTTTCTTCATTGACATCTCCAGCATTATCTTCTTGTTTATTGATTTCAGCTCCATCGATGAGGGTTTGGATCTCCTTACATTCCCCCAATACACAAACTTCCAACTCCTTCATATTTTCAATCCCAAATTCAGATAGCTTGGTAAGAGTTAAATGACGATCCAGGAAGAGTGCAGTAGCATGCTGGAGCACCTCCTTAATTTCAACTGGGATAGCTTCACCATTAACATACTGCAAGCATCTTTTTTGCTTTTTAAACTCAAATGTTGTTTCATGTGGGAATCGAGATATAATGCGCTTAAGATGAGCACCAACTACAAGGCTGAAGTGTGACAATGACCGAAATGATATCTCATTCTGCTTGAATTCATTCAACAGCACAACTTCTGGCAAGTAAAGTTTGAGAACCTTCAACCCTTTTAAGCTGCATACTTCTTTTATAATATTTTTCACTATCTCATTCCATCTCACATCATCTGGATTCACGTGTATGCTTAACTCCTCCAACTGAAGAAGTTTTCCTATTACATTCTGGGGAATGATTGTTGTTGATCTATTATTTTTTCTTTCATCCTTATCCTCTCCACAAAATGACAATTTCAAGCATGTCAATTTAGACAGTTTTCCAACATCCATGGGTAGACTTATGATTTCAGTCCCTTCAAAATCAAGCACCTCAAGATTACCAAGTTCTCCAACTTCAGGCAGCACCTTCATGAAGAGTTCACAACCTCTTAAAAAGAAATTTTGGAGTCTGAACAATTTAAAAAGGGATTTTGGTAAAAATTTTATTATAGTATGAGACAAGTCTAGGATTTGAAGAAAAGTCATATGTTCAAAGAATAAACGAGGAATAACTGTTAGGAAAGGGTTGGCCTGTAGTAACAATACTCTGAGTTGGGGGCAATTTGGACTATCCGGTAGCTCAGACAATTCATTATTCATCAAGTGTATCTCATCGGCTTCCTCCCATGCCTCATCATTTGGTGGCATAGTTAGTCCCTTTCCACCTAGGTTAAGGACTGGTAGAAACA
This sequence comes from Vitis cinerea, assembly GCA_022059055.1. Taxonomy (NCBI): domain Eukaryota; kingdom Viridiplantae; phylum Streptophyta; class Magnoliopsida; order Vitales; family Vitaceae; genus Vitis; species Vitis cinerea. The sequence continues at coordinate 29,860 of JAJJMJ010020761.1, read as the reverse complement.
GATTTCCTAATTCCTCACGGATTTCATCTCGCATTCCGACAGAAACTCCATTATGAGAACTCTCCAACAAGAAGGCCTTGAGGAGATCTTCAACAATCACTTCTCCTTCATTAACTGTTCCTATTAGGCCATCCTTGATCCACCTCTGAATCAAATGAACTTTGTCCATTCCTTCCTTGTCCATGTTCAAAGCACAGTGTTTGACACATCTTTTTTTTGAACCTAACTGCTTGCTAATGAATGCTAATGCATTAAAGAAGATGCTATCTTTCATCTGAGAAGTGGGGCACAAGCACAATGCATGAGATGCGTGTTTCCAAATGCTAACATCGTCGACCTCTTTTAAAGCTCTTCCCATTAGAACAATGGCAAGTAAATGGCCACAGCATCTGTTAACCACATCTATGGCCGCACCTTGGATTTGTGAAGAAGGAACAACTTTGCCAACATTCATACAAAATAATTCCCATGGTAAGAGATGATCTTCCATTCTGATCTCAAGATCAATTGCCATCCTGTGATGAACTTTCTGAAGTTTAGTTGTAGAAACAATCTTTTGAATGTTTTTCGAGTTCCACCAGTTGGTTCCCAATTGAGACAAATTTATATTTTCATGCATGTAATCCAAGAGGATTAAGAAGTTTGTGTCTTTCAATAATCTGTATAATTTCTCCCTGTTAAATACTGAGACACCCAACTGCACAGAGATATTCTCTTCAACATCATTGATGGTTGAATCAGCAAAGACAGGAACCTGAACAACAACATCAAACATTCTCCTTATCTGCTGTAGATTCTTCAGTTCTGATGCAACTCTTATCCCTTGTCTTCCAGAAATTCCAGTTATCTGAACTTCAGGGTTTTCTATGTCTTTTAAAATTTGGCGAATAGCAAACTCAACAGCCAAATCAAGTATGTCATCTGGCACAGGGATTCTGTCATCATGTTGGGATGATGCTTTCTCACCTTCTTCTACCTCTGAATCAGAGAGTGCCTCACTCTTTCTGTGGATTGTGGCTTTCTTACTTTGATCAACCTCTGAATCAGCTAGTGCCTCACTCATTCTGTGGATTGTGGCTTTCTTACTTTGATCAACCTCTGAATCAGAGAGAATCTGACTCTCTCTGTGGATTGTTGTTTTCCTACCTTGCTCAACCTCTGAATCAGATAGTGTCTCACTTTCTCTGTGGATTGTGGTTTTCTTACCTTGCTCAACATCTGAATCAGATAATATCTCACCCTCTCTGTGGATTGTGGCTTTTTTACCTTGCTCTTCCTCTGAATCAGATGGTGTCTGCACTTCTGCATGGATTGTGGTAGTCTTATCAACTCCCATGGTCTTCTGACGCATCTTCTCAATAATCTCATGTGGAACATAAGCTTCGATATCATCCATTGAATGACCCAGCAGTGCAATGATCTCAGAATATAGCTTCGAAGTATATGGTGATATTATTTTCTCTTTCTTTGAAAGTGCTTCTATTTTTCTTACTTTGCGATTAATCTTCAATACATGCAGAACCCAACTTTCATGGATAGCTTTGTTCACCATATTCATAGGATATGACAAGAAAAGGCATACTATATCTTTCATCCTGTTCAACTCCTCCATTTTCTGCTTGATTGATTGATAGCCCACCTCGCATTTGGGCTCATAGGGTTCACCCCCAGTGTGGCGTGAAAGACTAGCAGTCTGGAAGTTCTCCACTGAAGCCCTAAATTTGGAACTGTTGAAATTGAAAAAATAATAATAATAATTAAGGTTGGGCCTAGAATGCAACTTCAGAAAACAAGTACGCACACCAAAATTTTATTTCTTCAAGTTCATGAAATTGAACAAAAACGATTAGATTTCATTTATGGATCTCCAGCATCATGAAAATTTTAGTATCTTTCTTTTGATAACCCTCTTTGGTTCTAGTTCTGATTAAATCCCACAAAAATTTTAAACTTCAAAAATCTTTAATTAGTTCTAATGAATTATGCTCTAGTTTCCGTGGATGTCTCCATGAATGCTCTAGTTTCCAAATTTGAATAATCATGTCTTTAATCTAGTTATGAACAATATAAGAAAGATGCTTCAAATAGTAAATTGGCTTTTAATGGTTGTATGATCAACAACAGAGGAAAAAAAAGACTTACCGAATTGGGGTATGCGTGGAGGGGCCAGGCCGCCTTGCATTCATCCTGCCATGGATATCTCCCACAGAAGGCGAAGTCTCGGAGGGATAGAAGCCACCATGACCCGGACTGAGTCCAGTCCACAAAAAAAGAGAATTCAAATTAACAGTATTCAGAGTCGATCAAGAATTCAAATGGGAAATATGTGTTTTGTTTTATCATTTTGTCTTAATATTAGAGCAGTTTTGAAACTTTTTCGTCTTTTCTCTTGTTCTTCATTCAAGTATATCCTTTTGTCACCTTTCATTCTTATCATTGACTCTGCTTTCAAAAAATCTGAATGCATGAATCACTATCATCTTAATTCCTCATATAACCCTGGAATGATTCTAGTTTCTTCTCCATTAAATGGAAAAAAATTATATTTTTTGGAGTAGAGCCATGCTTAAGGCTCTTAGTGTCAAGAAAAAGTTATGTTCTGTTGATGGAGCTTTGTCTAAACCATTGACAATGGATTGAAGTTTTGAACAAAGGAAATAATTTGATGATATGGTTTCCTCTTGGATCATGACTGTTCTTTCACTAGAACTAGCTACAGGTGGGATTTATCTCTCTTTTTTATTATCATTATTTAAAGTTTACATTACTTTCCTATCTTTAATAAATATTGATCATAAGATAATAAATTAATATTGATATAGGAAGAGAACACTCACCTTGGGGGAAAAGGGCTGGTGATGATATTAATCGTTTGATCATCCCTTAGGATTCTCCTATGTCCAAATTGGAAGAAATCATGAATGAATTTACTTATGATTGTATAAAAAAAAAATAAAAGCAAAAACAAAAACTAGAAAAACTGTACAAAAATCTTCTAAAAGCAATTCCAATTTCATACATTTATCCAATGTAGTATTTAAAATTATTAAAGATAGTATTTATATCATTAAAATATAATACCTAAATAATCAAATGTAATACATTTGATTGAAAAGTGTATGAAATACTAATTATTTTTAAATAATTATTTAAAATTTATATTTTATAAACTTGAGTTATTAGTTTGTGATTTTTTTTAATACGAGAGTATGAAATACACTTTTCCTAAACTTTTAAATTGCAGGTATTTTGTAGTTGTCATGGATATGCTGATAATGTTGGGAAGTAGAGAGAAGCGCTTACCTCTGTGCTAACGGCCGGTTGTGGAGTCTCACAGTAGACGAACCGGCATCAACAGGGTCATCCATACCCACACCCGTCGACAAAATCGGATTCGAGTGGATGGTATCTACGTCACTGTCGCTATCTATGTGCCAAGCTCCTTCGCGGCCATGAGGGCACTGTACTCGTCGGAGGGTGGCCTGAAGCTATTGATCCGGCTGTTCACTTCTAAGCCAACCTGCAAATTACATATCTTTAAGGAGCAATTTTTTTTCTCGTAACAAGTCATTTTTAAAAATTTCTTCAACACTCTATCCCAATTTTAAAAAAACCGGACCTTACCGGGTTCGACACTTGGGCCTTGTCTGGTCCTACAATCTTCCCCTCAATTAACCGTGGCCTGTGTGGGTTATTTATAGAGCTCAATCAACTCATTAAATTTGTGAATTTCCGATGTGGGATGTGGTTTTAAAGAAATAAAGAATAACAAATGGAAGTGATGCATTGTAAGGATTTGAACCTCGGATCCAAGTTTACAACCGAAGAAACCCACCATCAGGCCCTTTGATATCCATGTGAAACAATATTTTATATTAATGCTCTTTGGTAATTTTTATAAAATAAAACATTTATAATTTAAGAAAATATAAATATTTATATTTATGTTTATTTTTATAATAATTATTAACAATAAATATGAAAATAATATAAATTAATTGATATAATATTTTTAAAATTTTAAAATAATAAAATGCATAGATATGTAGATAAAATTAAATGCTATAATTTTCTTATCATATGTAAATATTATACATATTTTATTTAATAAAATTTGATATATTAATACATTTCTATTTATGTTTATCATTTAATAGATATATCATATATCACATACAAAAAAATGAAATGCTATCATTTTAATATTATATAAATTTTTTAAATTTATTTTTAATTTTAATAAAATATAAATTATATATTTATGACATCACCAGTTCCACCACGGTTCGACCAATGAACCGTGAGCCGGTGAAAACATTGCTCTACCCTCTACCCCTGGCATTTTCTCTCCTTTTATCTTAAATATAAAATATAGCCCTAGCCCACGTCCACCGCCGCTCATCATCACCACTTTCTTCAATTTTTTTATTTTTTATTTTTTATTTTTCATTTTTTAAAGACTCGACATAAAGTGGTTGGATGGAAAAAAAATGCATTTGATATTTCTTAATAAAACATATAAAGTCATCATTTATCATATAGTAGATGATAAGATAAATATAATAAAAGAGACGGTGCATAAAAAATCATTTTATATTAGAAGCTTAGGGTAATATTTGTAGTTTAGTTACAAATGGCACGCGATAAGAGAATTACTGGTACACGGGCACGGAATTAGAAAATGAATTGAGGATGGAGGTAAAATATGAGAGTATATTTCAAAGGATAAAAATGAATGAAGTTAACAAACGGAATAGTGGAAATAAATGAATTATTTTCATTTTTTTTTTCCGAGATTTTACGGGGCCTTATGTGACTTCGTTCCTGCTCATGCCGAAATGTGATATATATTTAAAAATAAAATAAAAAAAGACAATGATAAATAATTTAAATGTACAAAACAAAAAATAAAATGTTTTCAAGAATGGTAATTTGATTTTTAATCATAAATATATGATTTTTGTCAAATATTTTTTATTTTTTTATTATTTTTCGACAACATGGTTATATATGTTTAAAAGCTATTTGTCTCGTAGGTAACACATAGAGAAGGTGAATGAGTGTTTTTAAATATTACAATATAAGCGATGAATAAATGAACTCAAATTAAAACCTGAAGATATCAAGATAATCAAAACAATCAAAGCTCAAGCAAAAGACATAGAAATTTTTACGTGGAAAATCCTCACACTAACTGTGGGGATAAAAAAAAAAACCACAAGGTCTAAGACCTCTAATAACAATTCATTATTTGAGATCAAAGTACACATATTTATATCGATTTACCATAAAGACTTACTTTCTAACAACTATACTTTGATTCACGTCTGTAATGTAGCACTTCCAATACTCTAATGAATTCCTCTCAGCTTCTGAGGGAACGCAAGCCATTCCAACAACCTCGAATTTTTTCTTGAGAGATTTGGAACGATAAGGCAAGTTGATTGATTCTCTCAAAATGTCCAACCCTAAAATGGGTTAGGAGAGAGTTTATATAAGAAAAGGCCTAGGGATCAATATCTAGAATTTATCAAAAAGAATACTCAGGAATTTTCAAAAACGAATTTTGCTATATTCTAGGAGATTTGGGATGACTACTTGAATGCACTTAACCTCTACTTGAGCACCTCAAGTGCTTGAGCTTTGGATAAACATTTGAGTTGTTTCAGTGCTTGAGTGCTAGTTCCACTGCTCGAGTGTCTCTTGTTTTTCTGAAGCATAAATTCAAGCATTTTAGTTCATAAAATTATTGATCCACTTTAACCCTTCAACCATTTAATTTGCTACTAAACAAACCTTTTTAGACTTACCTATGACTTTTTACTTGCACCAATAACAATTTTGAATTTTCAATAAAGAGTAAGTTACAATCTAAAAAGTTTCATAGGTTAGGACAAATAGGAACAAAATTGTCAACAAACAAAAACAAAACTCAATATCCTAATAATCTTTCTCTTTGACAATTTTACGATGAAACACTATTATATAAACCCCTATTATTCTCAAATGGAGTTTACATAACACTTAATTATGTTTGTCTAAACCAAAACATCCGAACACATGCTAAGAAACGGAAAATATAGTATGATTTAGTATGTTGTCCCAATACTTGTAATCTGCACATACTAAAACACAATTACCCAAGATAAAACAATGTGCGGGAGAAAGAGATAATATAATCATGTAATTGAGAGATGGTAATAGGGAAGAAAAATCAAGATGCACCTCATGCATGTGAACACATATCAGATATGATTTAAGAAATGAGTATGCATATGTGTCTAATATTAGTCGGCTTAGTATGTTTGAATATTCCAACTATGCTCAAAAGCCTCCTAAGTTTCATATTAGTTAGCTAAGTATGCCTAAATGAACAGACTACATTTCCCAAGACCCTTGAAACCAAATTAGTTTCCTCTTTTTATAGTAAAATAGATAAAGATATAAACAATACAATGCAAGAAAGAAAGAAACAAAAAATCCATAGATATATATATATATATATATATATATAGAGAGAGAGAGAGAGAGAGAGAGAGAGAGAGAGAGAGAGAAAGAGAGTTTTATTTTCTTTTATCTTTTAGTATCCAAAACCCATTTCTCTCTCCCTATATATATAACATATTTTATGGAAAAAACATTTTAAATCTTAACATCTTTAATTATAAAATAGTATCTGAAACAGACTTTTGCTTTACAAGATATCATATAATAGTTTTCAAAAACTATTGTTAAAAACTATTTTTTAAAATCGTTTTAAAAAATAGTTACAAAACAAGGTGTAGACCCATTTTTTCAAGCCAAGTGTTAATGGCTTGTTGTTACTATTCTATTATTATTATTTTTATGACTTGAAACAAAAGGCATCTCATGACCACCCGGGAGAGGGGAAGCCTTTCTTTTTTTAGTAGGGGGGACCCCTTTCTGGAAAAGGGACCAGCTGCATGGACACGGCAAGGAGCATGGATGGCCATGTTGGTGGTTGAAGACGACATGCTTGCTGATCAGTGAAGGGGAGCGGGTAGTGGCTTGCTGAGGAAGATAGAAATAAGGAAGAAAAGAGGGGAAGCTGGAAAGCAGGAGGGGGTGGAAGGTAAGAGCTGAAGGAAAAGGAAAAGCTAGTCGGGAAAAATGAGAGAGTTGAGAGAGGAGAGCGGGAAGCTAACCCACTCTTTGCTTGAAAAAAGCATTCCAGGTATGATTTTTCACGAGCTCCTTATTTCTCATTTCCCTCTTGACTAGCTCTCATTTTCAGTTTTTTTTTTTATGAGTTTTTATTTATTTATTGATTAGTGTGGATATTATAGGCCATTCATTTGTTTTGTGGGATCTTGGATGTGCATGCTTTGTTTTTTTTTTAGATTTTTCCCGTAACTTGGTGTATCAAAATCACACTCTTGCTTCCTTTTGATTTCACCTGCGTTAGCCCCTGGATGTCACCTAAAATGAGGTTCCACACGTTCATGTCTTGCGTGATTTCCTATTCATCCTTCTCTCATTTCCCATTTCGGTTCCTATTTCTATTTTTATTATTCTGTTTCTGGTGTTTGAGGAGCTAAGCATCAAAGTTGGGTGGACTGTTTGCTGGGGCTATTTTGTTTGGCGTGTTCCTAGGAGGGCCACTTTCCATGCAGTTGGGAATTTTCGGGTGCCCGGAAAGCTATATGGACTGCATTGGGACTTCTAGAGAGAATAAACTTGAGTGGAACCATCGTGAGAATGTTGGTGCTGTGAATGCCCTAGCCAAAGCTTTTTCTGTGCCTACAAGTGCACTCAATCTGCTGAATCTAGAGTGTGATCATCATACCGATGACAGCAAGGCTCTTAAAGAGATCTTGTTGTACAATGGATTGGAATATGACAAATAGCCTTCATCATTTGGTTCAAAAGAGCAAGTCAGAATCGCATGTTACATAACCTGCTCTTCAGGTTATCATATGAGAACAGTTCCTATGGCTCATTGTCATTCAGTTTGTGGAAAATGGAGAGGCATGAACCGGATTGTTGTAAAGGATAGAAGGATCTATGTAATATGGTGCCCCAACATCATTTGAAGAAATGAAGTGTCTTGGTGATAGATAAGAGGGTTGTGTACATTCCCGCAGAGAGAGACAATGATATTTGAGAGAGGAATATGGCCCAGTTTGAAAGAAAAGCAGTTTTGGAAGAGCGGGATGAGTGATGCGACTCTTGGTAGCTTAGCTTTAAAGGCGTATCAACAAAATTTATACCTTAAATACTATTACTAAAGTAGCTAAGCTACTATAGCATAGTGGTTCTAGGATCGTTCACTGGGAAGGGTTTTCGCAAACACAAGTGATATTCAAATTAGGAAAATAGGTGATTTTCTTATGGATGTTAGCTTTAAAAGAAGATGAAAATGTTTTAGAGAGATTTAAACTAATTTAAGCTAACATTAAAGACTAAAATGAAAGGGTGTAAAAACAAGTTTCTCAAAGATAGGATAGCTATGCTTTGGCTCTTATGCAAATTGGAAATCTCAGGATAGGCTCCTCGCGTTGGGGTTGCAACTATGGTGATGCTTGCTTCCCGAACCGGTATGGATTTAGCAAATCAAGTTTTAATCCTTTAAAATGGCAAAACAGATGGTAGTGAATTTCATCAATGGTTATTCACCTTAGACTTCCTTTGAATGGCTCGTAAGAGATAACTAATAGTCTAAAGCTAAAAGCTTACCAAATATTGGCAACTCAAAGTCATTCCAGGTGATAAACTCACCTTTCAATGGCCATTGAAATTGGTTCTAATGGATTAATGCAAAACTTGGAATTGAAAACCTCACCTTCCAATAGCTCGTAGGAGATAACTAATGGATAAAAATCCAAAAGCTTATCAAGTATTGGCCGTTGGAAGTTGTCCAAAGGAAATAAAAACCAAACTTTGCATTAATGAACCATTAATGAAAAATGACTACCTTACCTTCCAGGTGCGAGAAATTTCCATGGGATTGCATCCAAGCCATCACATAACATCCATACTTTGAGAAACTTAAAAGGTTTTAGCCTCTCATCCTTGGGGATTTCATCCTCCAAGGATGTTTGGCTACTAAGAAAATGAGAAAGAAAAGAGAAAAGAAGCTTATGAACAAAAGTGCTCTTATAACTTATAAAGTTACAGGTTACAAGATATCTTTTTGTCTGAGGCTCTTCACCTCTATTTAAAGACAATAACAAGCTAAATTACAAGAGCTATTACAAAAGCAACCTTTTCATTGGTTGATTACAAGGTTACAAAAGGAATTTACACGAGAAAATATCAAGCTAAAAATATCTGGGAAGTCGGTGGTGCGTGCGTGGAGAAATAGAGGATTTCAAAGGCATTTTCGCAAGGTGCCTAAATCCACCTTGCGAAATTTCGCAAGGTGGTTCTTCATGGTGCGAAATGGCCAAATTTCGCACCATGAGGAAAATCCCCTTGCGAAATTTTCGCAAGGTGAAATTCACCTTGCGAAATTGCTCATTTGGAATGATGTAGTTGTCTTCCGAAGGCCATATCTTCCTCATTTCAGCTCCAAATCATACACGGTTTGAAGCGTTGGATTCTTGACTTCCTGAGCTTTGAAATGGTATATAGCATGTAGAAAATGGACTTCGCAAAGTGCTCCAAAAGTGCGAAAGAAGACTGCAGCTGCTGTCCTCTGTTTTCTTCACTTTGCTTGTTTTTCCTCTTTGCATACTTTGAACGACTTTGGCAAAGGGCTATGGAGCTCCAAAGCTTGGTTCTTCATGAATTTGAGCTTCCAAAATCCTTGCTTTAACTTGTCCAAGTAGCTCCTCCATCATTTGGCATGCTTGAATTGATTCATAAGCTGATAAAAACATGTAAACTTGCCACAAAATGGTTAAAACCAATTACTAAGGACCTTAATGAATTAATTGGGTTAAATGAATATGATTACTATTCAAAGGTGCTTAAAACCATTATAATTAGGTCTACAAAATAGCACTTTTTGGTAGTAATCAATGAGGCACTAATGCAACGACACGCCACGATATCTGAGCATAATAACACTCTTCTGGAGCGCGACAATGCTATTGCTGCCCTTTGTTCTCTAGAAAGTGTTGTCTCAATTCAATGGGAAACAAAGTGCATGGATCACCTCCTAAATCATCCGGCTAATGGAGCTACAATTTTTTTTTACTAGCACCAGAAAAAGTTTCTGAGTCTCGTTCCATGGAGAAAGCCATTCCAAAGGATGGCAGTCGCGTGTCATCAGTTGAAAGACGTCCAAATACAAAAGTCCAGGTTTCACCTTTACAGATGATGGAGAAATCCCTATCATCAAGTGATATTGATCGAAGACGCGTGAACAAAGGACTTGATAATCATTGTTGATGCCCATGCCGTCTGTCTTGAGAGAGTGTACACAACGGCTGTTGAAGGCTGTGGTCATTGGCTTCATGTATGACATGCACTCCATCTTCGCTCTGAAAGTTTTAGAAACTGAGTTTCAGAAACTGGGTTTAAGAAAAACCAATATTTCTTATTGTCTATTAGGAAAAGATGATGAGTATTTGTACACTGACGTTTTCTTATATTTATATCTACAACAACCTAACTAACTAACTTCTTTCTTCAAGACGTTCTTAACCGGCTTCTGTTTGTTGCAGCTGACCTCGGTTTGTTGCACCTGATCTCGGTTTGTTGCAGCTGACCCCGGACAGTTACTTTCTTGTTGATCAGCTAGGTATCTTCTATCATCCCCCCGCAAGCTCACAGGGGAGGGAACAACAGATAGCTTTGTTCTGAAACTAAGGAATTGGGAGCTTGAAATATGTTTAGTGAAAATGTCAGCAACTTGTTCAGCGGAAGGAAGATACTGAATGACGAGCTGTTTACGAAGAACATGATCCCGTATAAAGTGAAGATCCATTTCAATGTGTTTGGTCCTAGCATGGAACACGGGATTTGTAGCCAAGTGAGCTGCACTTTTATTATCACACCAAAGTAGAGGTGGAGAGGAGGAAGAGAGACAAAGTTCTTGTAAAACATATTGAATCCAAATCATCTCTGAAGTAGCAGACGCAAGAGCACGATACTCAGATTCTGCACTGCTGTGAGACACAACCTTCTGTTTGTTGGAAGACCATGACACTAAATTCGGACCAAGGAAGATGCCATAGCCACCGGTGCTTCTTCTGTCATCTAGACAAGATGCCCAATCGGCATCAGTATATCCATGAATATCCAACGAGGTGGACTGCTGCATCTGAATGCCATAGGATAAAGTGCCTTTAAGATATCGTAAAATCCATTTCACAGCAAGCCAATGAGTAGTAGTGGGTGTAGCCATGAATTGACAAGCTTTATTAACAGCAAAAGAAATGTCTGGTCTGGTAAGGGTAAGATACTGAAGCGCACCAACCGTGCTGCGATATACGGTGGCATCCGAGAGAGGTTCACCATCAAGATGAGATAATGTTTGTCCTAACAATCCCGGAGTAGTAGCAGGCTTGGAGTTTAACATGGCTGTGCGAGATAAGAGGTCTTGTGTGTACTTGTGCTGACTGAGATGAAACATAGTACCAGAACAAACTACTTCAATGGCTAGAAAATAATTGACATAGCCCAGGTCACGAAGAGCAAAAGAAGAATTGAGTCGAGTAATAAATGAGGAAACCTGAGCTGAATTGCTACCAATTACTAGTATGTCGTCTACATAAATGAGTAAAATAAGGACATCATGTGTTGAATGATGAATAAACATCGAACTGTCAGCTCGAGAAGCTTGAAATCCCCAGCCAAGAAGTGAAGTGCTAAGTTTGGTATACCATGCCCGGGGGGCCTGCTTAAGGCCCTATAAAGCCTTGTTAAGCTTGCAAACATGAGAAGGATATTGAGAACTGATAAAGCCCAGGGGTTGTTGCATAAACACATGCTCTTCAAGATCTCCATGGAGAAAGGCATTCTGAACATCAAGTTGGTGAACTGACCAGTTAAATGAGAGTGCAACTACAAGTATAATGTGGATAGTAGAAGCCTTGACAACTAGACTAAAAGTCTCAAAATAATCGAGACCCAGAGTTTGAGTAAATCCTTGTGCAACTAACCAGGTCTTATAGCGATCAACTGTTCCATCGGGTTTATATTTGAGTTTGTAGACCCATTTACAACCAATTATATTGCCATTGGAGGGTGGTGGAACTAAATGCCATGTGTTGTTTCTTTGGAGAGCAGAAAACTCTTTTTCCATGGCAAGAACCCAATTTGAATCTTTAACAGCCTGTGTGAATGTAGTAGGTTCAGAGATGTGAGATGAGAAGTAGACCTTCTTCTTGCTGATGCCATTCTTTGAACGTGTGACCATGGGATGCTGATTAGTAGGGTGAGGTTCAGAAGTGGAGATGTCAGCAAAAGGAACTTGTATCAGGTCTGGTAAAGAAATAGTGGAGGAAGGCATATTAGTTAACGGTGGGCTTGAGGTGGAAGGAGTTGTATGGGAAGGTAGTGAGGACACGGGAGGAGATGAGCAAGGAAGAAGGGCTGGAGTGGGGATAGTAACTACAGATGAGGATTGATCCGGAGTAGACTGAAATGGGAACACTGTTTCATGAAACACAACATGCCTAGTAACATAGAGACGACCTGACAAGGGGTCAAGACACATATAGCCTTTGTGATTGGAACTATAGCCAAGGAAAACGCATTGACTGGAGCGATAGGAGAGTTTATTTTTGTTGTATGGTCGAATATAAGGGTAGCATAAGCAACCGAAAATTTTAAAGATGTGATTATTTGGTAATTTGCCAAAAAGAATTTGAAAGGGAGATTGATAATTGAGAACCTTAGTAGGGAGCCGATTTATAAGGAAAATAGCTGTATGAAATGCATATAGCCAAAACTTGAAAGGTAAGGATGCAGTGGCTAATAGAGCAAGACCAGTTTCAATTATATGTCGTAATTTGCGCTCCACTCGACCATTCTGTTCAGGTGTGTATGGACAAGAAAACTGGCTTTTAATACCATGCGTAGCAAGATATGAAGAGAAGGCTTTAAATTCACCACCATTATCAGACCGTAAACATTGTATCCGAGAATTAAACTGATTTTCAACTAGACTTTTGAACTTTATGAATACAGATAATGCTTGATCTTTGCTGTGCAATGGATAAATCCAAGAGAAACGAGAGAAATCGTCAACAAAAAAAATGAAGTAGCATGCACCAGTTGTGGACGGAATAGAAGCAGGGCCCCAAAGATCAGCATGAAGTAAAGCTAAAGGATGAGAAACTCTAGAAACAGACACATTGAAAGGCAATTTATGACTTTTTGCAAATTGACAAGCACAACAGACATTGTTTTTATGGCATTGATGTGAAATATTACGAGAGGAAAGAATGTGTTTCAAGATATTATCAGCAGGGTGTCCAAGCCGAGAATGCCAAAGTGTAGTTGTGGTTTTTAAAGAAAGATTGGAAGACCTGTCATAACTGGAAGAAACAAAAGCTACAGGTGAAGGCACAAATCTGGCAGGAAATCTATATAAGCCATGTTCAAGACTTCCTTGAAGAAGTATCTTCTTGGTGACCTGATCCTTGACAAAAAAAAAATCGAGGATGAAACTCAAAGAAAGTATTATTATCGGCACAAAACTGTGAGACACTAATGAGATTAGTAGCAATATCAGGAACGTGAAGTACTTGTCTTAGTTGAAAGGTTTTAGAAGAGGAAGGAAAGAAAGTGGTGCCTGTATGTAAAATACGAAGGTGCTTACCATTCCCAACAATCACCTTGTCATTACCAAGGTATGGCTGTATATCTGAGAGTGGATCAACACTTTGTGATAGGTGATGTGTAGCACCAGTGTCAAAAAACCATGCCTCATCAGATATAGTGGAAGGAGATGCCATCATAGCTTGCACTTGATTCTTGGCATTTGGTTTATTGGTTTGAACGGTGTCCATATTAGGGTTGTAGCCTTGGAAGTTAATATCAAACCTGTGGTAGCAGCGAAGCACGGTGTGGCCAAACTTGCCACAAAGCTGGCACTGTGGTCGATGCTAAGATGATTGTGAGTGCCCACCATTTGTACCTCTTCTTGTGTTGAACCCAGACTGCCTATTTTGACCAGAGGATCTTTTATTGTTAAAATGTTGATATTATGGTGTAGCAAGATTAGCAGAGATGACGTTATCTTCTGCAACTGAATTCTGAAAGCTAAGTCGTTGTTCATGGGTGAGTAAAATGTTGTGTACAGAGTGGAGAGACATCTCATCTTCATGTGCTGTAAGAGAGGCTACTATGGAGTTGTAGTCTGCCCCAAGACCTCCAAGAAGTTGAAGGATCTGATCTCTATCAGTCACAGGTTCTCCAATGGCCGCCAAATTATCGGCCAAACTCTTTAGTTTAAGAATGTATTCCATCATTGTCAATGAACCTTTCCTTGTGGTTTGGAACTCTAGGCGTAGTTGCATCACCCTAGCCCTTGAAGAAGCCGAAAAGATTCGTTCTAAAGCAAACCAGGCTGCATGAGAGGATTGATAGCCAACTATCTGGCCCATGATTTCAGGAGTGAGTGAGGAGTAGATCCAGCTAAGGATCATGCGATCGAATCGTCGCCACATAACAAAATCTAGGTTTGTTTCTCCAAAACTTGTTTTCTGAGGTGGACAAATTTTCAGACCTTCAATATGATCTTCAAAACCATTGGCAAAGATAACGTTCTCCATTTGTGTTCTCCAAAGAATGTAATTGTTTCTATCAAGTTTGATCGGCAATGCATGATTCAGCATCTGCATTGTTTGAGTAGCACCGGTAGATGAAGGTAGGGTACCAGCTTGTAACCCTGATGACTGTGTTGAACTCATCATGAATAGAATGGAGGTTATCTACAAAGAACTGAAACTGATATGAAAAAGAAGAAGAAGTCTTGTCAAAAAAAAAAAATACCAAAGCTCTGATACCATGAAAGTTTTAGAAACTGAGTTTCAGAAACCGGGTTTCAGAAAAACCAATATTTCTCATTGTCTATTAGGAAAAGATGATGAGTATTTGTACACTGACGTTTTCTTATATTTATATCTACAACAACCTAACTAACTAACTTCCTTCTTCAAGACGTTCTTAACCGGCTTCTGTTTGTTGCAGCTGACCTCGGTTTGTTGCACCTGATCTCGGTTTGTTGCAGCTGACCCCGGACAGTTACTTTCTTGTTGATCAGCTAGGTATCTTCTATCACGCTCAACAAGCAACGTCTCATCCGAAGCGGTGGATCCACCTGGGTCCATTTCATGCCCCCCCATGCATACCACATCTCCTTTTAACATCATGTACCTTTCATACCCATTCTCTAACACTCATCTAATTCATTCCACCTTCACCCACTTGATTTTTTTTATCCTCTCATGTACATGGAGTTTTATGTGCATGACCATTCTTATCATTCTCATTCTTCACACCCACCTCCATGCCACACTTTTAATTTTCAAATACCCTTCGGGTCCGTTTTCTTCATCACCTTTCAATCATTCATTTCATCCAGGATATCCATCACCCTCACTTACCATGCATACACTCATCAAGCCACCCCACATACCCCTTTGTTCTCGGAGGGAGGGTTTTTGTTAATGCTGCTGCTTCTGGTGTGGTGGTGCAAGTGGTGTGCTTTGTGGTAGCGGTGGTGAATGGCATTGATTCGAGTGTTCAGATACTTGTTGCTGGGTTTGGAATTACAGAGAACAACAAAAGTTAGAGTGAGGGAGTCTAGATTTTGCTCAAGGAATTGGTGTTATTGAATGAATTGAGGGCTTGGGTCAGAGCTTCAGAGAGAGATTTAAGCATAATTTATTCCAAGTAAATGCATGGATCGAAGAGATACTATGGCAATGCCTGGGTCAGCTTCTTATTATATGCAAAGAGGAATGGCTAGGTCCGGGTCCGGGTCTGGGCCGCAGTCTGGATTACATGGATCACCGGGGATTCACTCATTATCTAATCCAAGCATGCCTTTTCAGCCCAATATTGGAGGTGGTGGCTCTATGGGATCAACATTACCCGTGAAGCCTTCATCTGTAGTCTCCACTCTTGGTGTTAATGTGGATGCACCTTCTACATCGTTGCCACCAAGTGAGCCTGTTTTTCTCATTCTCTCTCACTACTCGGCACATATTCCCCCCATGCATGGCCACCTTAGCCCTCATTCCCATGCATACACTCATCAAGCCACCCCACATATACTCATTCCTCTCTCTAAGCCTTCACCCTTCAATAACCAGTAAACCCATTATTCATCTCTTAGTCATCGTCACCATCCTCATTCCTATACCCACCAAGTATATGCACTTCCATCCATCATTTCACCATCTCTCATCTTCATACCCATATTCATTCCCATTAAACCCATTTCCCACATTTGCATGGCCATGCATGGCCACTTCTACTCACTTTTAAACCCATCACACCCATTTCATGCTCACCACCTCATCCACCCTAGCTTTCATCCAACCCATTGTTTCATACCCATTTTCCAACCATCCCACTTACCCATCTTAAAAACATGCTTTCATCACCCACGCCACCCGTGATCAAGAATACTAGCTTGTTTCTCTCATTTTCTCTCACTACTCGGCACATATTCCCCCCATGCATGGCCACCTTAGCCCTCATACCCACCGGTTCTTGTTTTTCATGCCCACAGAATGGGATCGCCCTATCACACTCGCCTCATTCAGTTCAACATCTTCTCAACCATACCACATGACTCCCTTCCGGTTCATTTCATTCCCTTCCCCAGTGCATGAAATCCTACACATGGCCACCCACATTTCATTGTCTCTTTTACTTACTTTGAGTGAATATGAGGGTTCTCGTTCCAGTTGTAAAGCCGTGGTGCTAAACGCTAGACAAATGACTGAGCCAGGCTTACATCATCGTGCTGTTTTCTTTATGCCTAAGACTCAGGCTCATGAATGGCTTATTTCTTCAAAAAAAAAAAGACAATGGATGGTAGTGGAAAGCTCAAAGGCAGCTCGTTTAATAGTTGTTCTACTAGACATCAGCCACACTAATGCTAGCATGGATGCTTTTCAGAAAGATTTGCCCCCCCAATCAAGCGCTCTGCATTTGCAAACAAGAAAACCGAAGCTCAAATTCCTTTCGAGATTACAGGTGATGGGATCAAGCCACGGAAAATTTTGCACTATGTCACTTTTACCTTGACTGGACTAATAACTGTGGGAGACGTGTTCAGTGAAAGTGTTGATGGAAATGTCAGCCACCTCGTGCCATCTAATGCTTCGTTATTTCGCCGCCTCACCTTTCAATGAGTTGAAGGTTTGGTGCATCCTGAAGTTTTGCTAACAAGGGAATGAGACACTTAGAAAATTGACCCAAGGGAGCCTCGACGTCCTAAAACACGCTGGGATTATGTTTTATATGAGGTGATTTGGCTCTCCAAGGACTTTGTCATAGAGAATATCGAAGGAGACAAGAGAATGGGATGCAGGCATTCCTATGGACGGATACATGAACCCTGTCTCTGTTAGGGGCGCGTCTCATTCTCAGCAGGGTGGAGAATGTCAGTTTCTTTCGATGGTCCGTTCCGGTGAAAGATTAAACCATTGGAGTTGACATGGATTCATACGCATGCGGGGTGGAAGAACTGGTCGTCATCTGTAGGCACTAAACTATGATTCTGAAGCTTCTGCCAACGCGCCAGAAATATTTTCCTAGGACCTTGAGGTTGCTCGGGGTATCTGCTGTACTCATGTTTGACGTGGGCATCATCTCATGCTTAAGGTTCTTGGAAGTTGTTCCACGGTCCAAGAATGAAGAGGAGAAAGTTGTATTTCATCTTGGTCAATTTCAACCTCATGACTCGGTGGCTGAAGTCCTCCAGAGAGTGCCAGCTAAAACATCTACACTTACGAGGCCAGATGACATCTATTTGAGGCTATTGACAACTGCATGCATGGATGAAAGCAGACGGGATCTAGGGGTTATTATGAGTGAGATAGCTCGCAAAGCTAACCATATGCAGTATATTGTCAATATTCCAATCGATAAAAACAAATAGGTGCAGATTTTGTGAAAACTATGGGTAGAACAGAAAGAACTGGCTGTTCCTCATTCCAAGATTCCTACTAGGTGCAGACACAAGATCAGTGAGATTACTGCACAATTACATATTCGCCATTGGAAGAGGACATCTTTTGGTGCCTAAAAATACCCGTTTCTCTTTGTTGTCCACTTGGTAATTTTCACCCGCATTCTGAGCCCCACTCCACCTTTGTGCGGTCTACATGGGCAGCCTTTATACCACGTGTTCTCTCCCTACATTTCCTCATCCCTCATTTCACTATTGCTTTAATTTTGAAATAACTTTCTGAAACCTTTTTCTTCAAATAAGTTTTCGAAATTTGGTTTCTTAAATGATCCTAGTTTCCCCATTTTTCACCCCTTAGAGTTTCTGGGTCTTAAAAGTCTCATTTTTAAAATGTCAATGCCAATTTTTTTTTTGGCATCCAATTTTCATAACCTCTCTGATTTTTAAATTTTTTTTTTTAAAATAAGCAAGAATCAAATTCTGTAATTCAGAGTGATGAAATTTATGGAATTAGTTCATGCAAAAACAAATGAACCTTGGTGGGGGCCCAACATCATTGGATGTTTTCTTTGAAAATCAATTTTGATTGAATTGTGATATATGATGCTTTCATACTCACTTTAGTGGCATATGAGCTATGTTTTATATCCATCATTGACGCACTAACCTCATTTCTTGATAGCTCATTTTGATTCATTGCCCAGGTACGTATCTACCCGTATCTTGATCGTTTTTTTTTGCATGTTCTAATTCCCATATGTGCATGACCATTTTGGCATCTCTCGATTTACTTATCAATTGCCATGATTGCTTCATTTTATTAGTAGAGACCTGTTTCTAAGGACTTAGAGGGGTGTTACGGTCATTACCATACCTTCCTGATAAGTAACCCGACCCCCGAGCCTGACTCGATTTTTCGCAGACCACATTTTCCAATAAAGGAGTCACACTTAAGGTTTCTTTCTTATTTTGTTTACCCTTTAAAAATAAAACAAAAATAAGTGGCGACTCCAAGTCATTTTCTTAATGAATAAATCATTTTTTTCAAGTAAAAATCGAGCTCACCATCGAGTGGAAGTGCATGAGCTGAAATGCGGGGTCCACAAAATGGCGACTCCACTGGGGATCGTTTAGAGGGTCAAGCTTGAACTTGAGATGAAGCAAATGTGGCATTTGATGAGTCGATCAGTGGGTACTTGTCTCTTGATTGCACATTGAGAGTTCCTGAGCTTTCACTTGGGACATTGACATGTTGATCATGTTGGTTGATCATCTTGATTGAGGATTTTGATATAGTGTTTCTTTTTTCACTTCATTGATATATTTGTTTGAGATATTTGACATGTTGATTGTGATGGTTGATTTGTCTTGATTGAGGATTCCGAGATAGCTATTTCTTCTGTGCTTCATTGCTATATTTGTTTGGGATATTGACATGCTGATTACATCGATTGCTTATCTTACTTTGCTTAGCATAGCGATTCTGATTTTTGCCATGATTGTTTTGATCGCCTTGCATGTATGGATTCATCGTTATATACCGTTTGATTCGACATATTGATTCACTTGCTTCTTTGTTATCTTGATCGTCTTCGAACATGATGTTTGTATCACTTTTCATCTGATTGTCATAGCTTGTATGTGTGCATGAGCTATATATCCTGTACTCTGCTTGACTGTATGTTGCATGATGACCCTCCTTCTGCGTGATTGCATGCCGCTTGTCCGTGTGGGCCACACATCTATCCCCTTATCTCAAACTCTCTTGGTCTCGGTCATTCCTTTCATTCCGGCTCTCGCTATTGCAAATGTGAGGCCTTCTGTGTGCTCGCTCTCTGATTGAGCTAGAGATTAGGAGTAGGGTCTAGTGATGGGCTATATCAATGTACGGGAGCATTCCGGGGGAGAGCGACTCTTTGTTGTCGATTGGAGTTCGATCATTAAAGACCTGTATAACCCTGAGCTAGATTTCATGGATATTTGTGTGGCCAGTGTGTTTCCTTTCCCGCTTTAGCTTCATAGGATTATTGAATGCACCCATATCGTTCACTGTGCACTCTAGTTGACCACTGAGTGTTGAGAGTTTGAGAGGTTTCACCATAGGAAACCCCCTAGGATGTCGAGGTAGTGCATGTGTGGAGGTGATGACCACTTTGCATGGAAGCGCCCCATTTCTTCGGAGGGTATGATCGCCTCTGCTAAGGGATCTTTTAAAGCCCACCCATATCCATTTAGAGCCATATTGACCTCGTAGGTTGAGCCGTAGATCCTTCGATTGGGACTCCCTCCCTACACGTGGGTGCATATGAGGGCTTTTAGAGCCTCTGTAGTCACAGTTTGGATTCCGATGCTCCTTCTTTAGTCTCCAGTCGAGAGTGCACAGAGATCAGCATGAGTTTGTGTACGATCGGACAATCCGTCTTCACTTGGATGCCTTGCTTGTTTCTGTTCAGATTATCATTTCTACCATGCTTTCCCCGGGCCATATCCTTATTCATTTCTTCGTACTTTTAGGATCGGATCTTCGTTCACAATCTGCATACGCCTTCTTGGGTCAGAGTAGAGGGGAGATTAGTCCGGTATTTAGAGAGATCAAGTATGGATCAGTAGGTTGTTACAGTGGATCAGTTTACGGCCGCCATGAGTTCAATCCAAGAGGCTTTGGCTAGTCTCAGGCAGGAGATTGGCAGCCAGTAGAGTAGACCGCCCGTAGTTCAGGATGAGACTCTTCATGATTCGTTGCCACCGTCACCACCACCACCTGTTCCGATGGTGCCTCAAGTCTTACCTTATGTATTGCATAGGCATTCTGAGGTTGCTCCACATGCAGTCGTTTCGACCACGGTCACTGATGACGCTCATGCACGTATGGACTGTATTGAGCAGCGCATGAGACAATTAAGAGTATCTGATGGCTCCGTTGTTTGGGATGATCTTGAGGGTATGCCGGTGGCCAGTTTGCCGGATAAGTTCAGGATGCCCGACATTGAGAGGTACACGAGTATTAGTTGTCCTCGCATCCACCTCAGACTTTACAGCACAGTGATGAGAGCACACAGATTGGATGAGTCACAGATGATCACTTTATTCCCACTATCTTTGAGCGGGGCGGCCCAGCGCTGGTTTGCATCCTTGGAGTCCTCACGATGCCGGACATGGGACGACTTGGCCCAGGAGTTCTTACGACAGTTTTCATTTAACACTGTCGTAGATATATCAAGGAGAAGCTCGAGGCTCTGAGACAAAGGACAGATGAGTCCGTTTCATCCTTCATTTCCCGTTGGGGCGGGAAGATTGTCGAGATCATTGATAGACATTCAGAGAGAGATCAGATACAGATGGTCTTGAGGAGTTTACAACCCAGGATCGCCAGGCACGTGGTTGGGGTACCATTCACAGATTTTGGTTCGTTAGTTTTAGCTTTATATGATATTGAGGACCGCATCTCGAGAGGATTGTGGATAGATTCTTCCCCTAGTGATGTTAAGGGGAAGAAGCCCTTTGGAGGACAAAGACCAATTGACGTGAGTGCAATTAGTTCTTCTAGTCAGAGACCTCTCAGACGTCATCTGTCGGTCCCACAGCTTCCCGAGGCTCATTCTTCATATCCACCTTAGCAGTATAGGCTATGAGCGCCTCGTCCGACTTATGATTAGTCCTACATGCCACAGACTTTGGCTTTGCCTTATTATGCCGCCTAGGACATTGAGAGACCCCCGGTTTCCTATACGGCCACAGGACAGCCATGCTATGCTGCTCAGTTCACTGCGAGACACACAACGCCTTATTCCCGGCTCAGAGCTCAACAGACTTCTGCTCCATTTGCTTTGAGGACACAAAGGCAGTTCTCGCAGTTAGGCATGCCGTTGAGCCAGGCTCTTCGAAAGCTTACAGAGGTCGGGTTATTGACTGCTCTCACTCCCAGGCCGCCACCTCAGCCGATTCCACCCCAGTTCAGGATGGATCTGCACTATGCATACCATCAGGGGCCTGGACATGAGACCGATCGATGCACCGCTTTGAGGCATGCCATTCAGGATTAGATCGACCAGGGTTTGGCGCACTTGGGTCAGCTGAGTGTAACCACAAACCCATTACCTGCCTACACTACACGTGCAGTCCCTCCACCGGCCGATGGCATACATTTCCTAGAGTTCTCTGATCATGATGACTATATCCATATGTTGAGCTGGGATGACACTGAGCTAGAGCCTATCATGTCGGATGGGATTTATGAGATGGACAGAGCGACTTTGGGGCCTTGGGTGCCTGTTTCATTCGGATTAGTTCCCGAGGCGGCATCGGTATAGACTGCCATTGTTGAGCCATTGATTTTTCCACATTACAGCATCCATACGCCATTCATCTTGATCCCGGATGTTGAGGAGGTTCAGGCTCCGCGTGTTGATGATTCTCAGACTCTGGATGTTCAGTATATTCTCCGAGGAGGTAGAGTGTTGTGACAACCACCTCCCGCAGCAGCTAGGCCAGTTGAGGGTGTATCTGCTCCCAAGGAGGTCAAAGCAGAGGATGATGAGATTTTGAGACAACTATAGAGCACTTAGGCTCGTATTTCCATCTGGAGCTTGTTGGCATCCTCGAGCACTCACCTTGATGCTCTGATTCGAGCCCTGAGCCAGATCAGAGTTGAGACTACCACCTCCCCTAAGGGATTGATTCATATGATGACGGCCGGCAGAGCCACATGCATTGTATTCTCCGATGATGACTTGCCACCGGAGGGCTCGGACCACACACGTCCACTCTATATATCTGTTGGCTATTCAGGCCACCGAGTCCCATCTATCCTTCTGCACAATGGCTCGACCCTGAACGTTTGTCCTTTGGCCACCGTCATTGCCCTCGGCTATGCACCATCTGATTTCGGTCCCTCCACTCAAACTGTTTGCGCGTATGATAGTACTCGGAGGGAAGTTATGGGTACACTGGAGATTGAACTACTAATTGGTCCGGCCACTTTTATCACCGTGTTTCAGGTTTTGAGGATTCCTACATCCTTTAACCTACTGCTGGGCCGACCATGGATCCATAGAGCTGCGGCCATTCCTTCTTCCCTTCATCAGAAGGTGAAGTTTATTCACGATGGACAGGTCGTAGTGGTACAGTCTGTGGGGGATATGTTCATTTTTGCCGATCCTGTACATGAGATTAGTCACACCGATGACAATTATTTTCTGACCGGATTCATCGTGGATGAGGTGCAGACCGTCGAGATAGAGGATTTTTGTCGAGATTTCGTAGCCATGTCTTTTGACCAGCACAGTAGTACGGTGGTGCTCGATATTATACGTAGTCTGTCTTATTTTCCTTGCATGGGGTTAGGGCGGCGTTAGCACGGGCTTAGTGAGTTCATAGCCATCCCTGATCACAACGTACCATTCAAACTCGGATTCATCCCCACTGAGGCCGATTATCGTTATATGGCGCGATTGCACAAGGAGAGGGTGAGAGCTCGACTGACTCATACACCCTTTTATTTCTTGTTCGCCCATACACCATGAGCCCAACCGATTACTTTGTGAGGGCATCAGAGTCATATGCACCATCTGATGGGATCATTGAAGGACTCAGCACCACCCAGGAGGTCGAGCTTCAGCGCCTCGTCCAGCAGTTACGATTGAGTGACGGAACCCCATGTACTTTGACTCTTGCGTTGATTGCCCCTTCCTCTCCCGATCTCCTGAACCTTATGACGCTTTGTTTCCCGGATGAGATCAATGATCACAGGATATTTTTCGAGATTAGAGACATGGTGGACGGAGTCTTGCCATGCGACGAGTACGTTGATGAGATGCTCGCGATGAGCATGAGCTAGATTAAGGAGATAGCCCCACCAAAGCTTACTTCACCATTCGATCTCTTCGGGGTGTCTGTCCTTGAGATCGTCGAGAAGATCTAGGTCGCCCCCATTCTGGAGATTGCTGAGGATGTTATAGTTGTTGATGGTTTGTTTGATGGCCCTGTTAGCCTAGTTGAGGGAGCGTCCGACTTTGTAGACCCACCTCTTTTCTTTGATGTTTTATCGGGATTTGTCTCCCGTCATGAGGATATTTCCGACTCTTCATCTATGGATTTGAGCATCTTTGAGTATTTGTTTGTCTCTCATGTTATTGCTTTACCCACACCATCTTCACCCACATCACAGATTTTTGACATTGATGATGAGATTGCACAACGTGATTCAGACGATGACTCATCTTCTGTTTCCAATTCAGATCCTATTGATAAGAGAGTTTCACCTGCTGTAGGGGACATAGAGATTGTTGATTTCGGCACAGCAGATCAGCCTAGGGAGTTGAGGATCGGATCAGATTTGTCTATTGATGAGAGGGATAACCTCATCCAGTTGCTCAGAGCATACTTGTACGTTTTCGCATGGTCCTATGAGGACATGCCAAGCCTTGATCCATCTATCGTCCAGCATCGTTTGCCACTTCTGACCCATGCCAAACCGGTTAAGTAGAAGTTGAGACAATTGCATCCTTTTTGGAGCTTGCAGGTCAAGAAGGAGATTCAGAAGCAGCTCAGTGTAGGATTTTTATAAGTGGTCGAGTACCCGGAGTGGCTGGCCAATGTCGTCCCTGTTCCCAAAAAGGACGGCAAGGTGAGAGTCTGTATTGATTTCCGAGACCTCAACAAGGCTAGTCCTAAGGATGATTTTCCTTTTCCACACATCGACATGCTAGTTGATAGTACGGTAGGTCATTCGATGTTGTCCTTTATGGACAGATTTTTCGGGTACAGTCAGATCTTGATGGCTCCAGAGGACATGGAGAAGACGTCCTTCATACCGAGTGGGGTACTTATTGCTACAAAGTCATGCCATTCAGATTGAAGAACGCAGGAGCCACCTATTAGAGAGCAGCGACCACCCTCTTCCATAACATGATAGTGAAATCCCGAGACAGACCAGATCACTTAGCAGCTCTGGAGAAGTTCTTTGAGAGGATCCGACAGTTCAGATTGAGATTGAATCCCAAGAAGTGCACTTTCGGAGTGACTTCTGGGAAACTCCTTGGATATATGATCAGTGAGAGAGGCATAGAGGTAGATTCAGATAAGATCAGGGCCATCCTTGACATGCCTGCACCGAGGACGGAGAGAGAGGTCAGAGGCTTCTTGGGTAGACTTCAGTACATCAACAGGTTCATTGCTAGATTGACAAACATCTGTGAGCCCATTTTTCGACTTTTGAGGAAGAGTCAACCTATTACTTGGGATGATCAGTGTTAGCGTGCATTTGAGAGGATCAGAGAGTACTTGTTGTCACCTCTAGTCTTGGCGCCTCCTACACCAGGTCGTCCTTTACTCCTATATTTGTCAGTTTCAGACGTGGCATTGGGATGCATGTTGGCTCAGCTCGATGATTCGGGCAAGGACTAGGCCATTTACTATCTGAGTAAGAGCATGTTAGACTATGAGGTGAGATATGTCATGATTGAGCGCTACTACTTGGCATTGGTTTGGGCCACTCGACGATTGAGACATTACATGACCGAGTATTCAGTGCATTTGATATCTCATCTAGATCCTCTGAGGTATTTGTTTGATAAGCCCGCTTTGGTCGGTCGCCTCATGAGATGGTTGGTACTTCTAACCGAGTTTGACATCCATTATGTCACTCAGAAGTCCATCAGAGGGAGCATTATTGCAGATCACTTAGCCTCATTACCAGTTTCCTATGGTAGAGCCATTGATAATGACTTCCCAGACGAGGATGTCGCTGTTGTGACTAGTCTGTCAGGATGGCGCATGTACTTTGATGGTGCAGCCAACCATTCTGGATACGGGATAGGCGTCTTGTTGATATCCCCTCATGGTTCTAAAAACATTGGTTTAAGCCCATCCTTACCCACTCCATAAATAATCATTTTTTTTATAAGTAAAGGCAATTGTATTTAGGCATATTTATTTTTAAGTGCCAAGGCCAAAAAGGATGAGGAAAAACACAAAGACACACTACTTACATCCCAACCAATCAATGAAATCAAATAAAAATTATGAGCTAAAACCTATATGCACCCTAACCTAATCTAAAAGAAAACTATACAAAAAAGATCGTAAAATAGTCTGGTTCCCCAATTCGAAATCTTCAAAGGTCCTTTTGTTTCTCTCTTTCCATAAGGTTCAAAATAAGAATAAAGGAGTTGCATTCCATGTCTTCTTCTTTTTCTTCCCAACAAAAGAGTCGTGCCATCTAAGAATCATAAAAAACTGTTGTTCAGTAGGCTAACACCTAGAGAAGGGTGGATGAGTGTATTTTAAAGATTATAATATAAGTGATGAACTATTACCCAAATTAATTCGAGGAAATATCAGGGATAAACAAAATAACCAAACATCAAGCAAATGAGCAGGAGACATAAGAATTTTTACGTGAAAAACCCCCATACTAACTATGAAGATAAAAAACCATGGGGTCTAAGACTTCTAATTTAAAATCCCCTATTTGTGATCAAGTCACACATAATTACCTAGCAACTTACCCCTAAGACTTACTCTCTAGAACCTACAACTTGGTCTACGTCCATGACACAACAATCTCCAATTGCTCTAATGAATTATCCTCAGCCTCATTGAAGGGATGCGGGTTTTCTAACAACCTAAGATTCAATGAACCTAATGATTTAACACAGTCTTTATAGTTTAGTTGTCCCTTTTGAACCTAGATCTTAGGATCTCCAGTAAATTAGGTTGGGTATCCATTGTATCGACTTATTCTTTTATGGGCTTTAGTCCCATTCCCTTTGATGACTTTTCAACAAACTCTCTATTTAATCCTTTGGTTAGTGTATCTGCTATGTTATCCTTAGATTTTACATAGTCCACATTGATAACCCCAATTGAGAGTAGTTGTCTAATGGTATTGTGTTTATGATGAATATGTCTAGACTAACTATTATACATATTGCTCTGTGCTTTACCAATTGCAAATTGACTATCACAATGTATGCAAATTGGAGGCACAATCTTTGGCCATCTTGGAATATCCTCTAGGAAGCGGCGTAACCATTCAACAACTTCTTTACATTTATCTAGTGCTATAAATTCAGATTCCATTGTGGATCTA